>JAHQIW010004041.1:0-16550 GCA_019055375.1 Parelaphostrongylus tenuis | reverse complement strand
CAACTGAAATTTTTGATCCGGCATTTGGAACGAGCGCCATGTTTGTGATGAACTGTATCTCTGCCGTGTGCAACCTTCCTCTTTGAAAGAGCCTTCTCTAAGCAGCGATGTATCTTATTGGTATGTCGAAAAAAAAGTGGTACAAGACTGCTTTCTCAACAAGCCTAACCATTCAGAAGGCTTCCAAATGTTAAAAGGAATCGTAGCATTGTATTATGTATCAAGAAGAAGAATGAGAGAGGTGGTTATAACGCTCACGATGCATGGAGCAACGCAGTGATGGAAAATTATCAGTTCACAGAATTGTAGTGAACTTAGTTTTGCAAATCAGTGCCATATGTGTGTTTTCAAGAGGAACTAAATAATTTGTACACATTCTCTCCTATGTTTAGGTTCTACATGTTTTTTTTCTGTTTCTTTATTCTGAGGAAACAAAATCTCATGTTTTAGAGGATCCCGGATGATCAGATCCGACTACGTCTCATTAAGCAAATGGGTGCAGGAGGAAATGATCCTTGTTCCATTTCGGAGATGATCGATTTTGCACTCAAAACTGGACGTGAACTGCATACAGCAGTAAAGTCTCGTCTTGAGGTGATCCGTAACAGTGATAGTTCTCAAGTTGGCAGTCTTTCATTCCATACAGGATAATGTCCGTGACTCTCGATCTCAATGATAGTTTTTAACTTTGTATTGGATCTCTTTTTTTTTATCAATCTCTCTGCTGTTGATGGTTGTGGTTGTTCTACTAAAAAGGGTTGCGGTGAGTGAGTTTACCGTGTTTGGAATCTCTTTTATTCTGTCCAGTATCTCCATTGTTGATTTATCTGGTTGTTGAAGATTTAAAGAACTTATTTTTGTTATTGCTGTATCTGAATGCACAAACAAGCCATCAAGATGCCTCATAGCTATTTTTGAGCCTTGCATGTGATCTGTTGTGAGCACTTGCATAGTGCAATACACGTGTTTCGGCCTCGCAGCCTCGTCACTTGCACGGTGTCTTTTCGTTAGGTTAGTTCCTCGGGATTCCTGCCACCCAACGTTTTAGACCCGCCGATAAGTGATAAAATCACCGAATGGACAGTGTTGTACAGGCGAATGCTCTTGGCTGATAATCGTGAAATATCATACCTTTTGTTTCTAGTGTTTCTTGAGACGACGTTCAAATTTCAGCTAAGAGCAATTGAGCGTACCACACTGCCTGCTCGGTAATCTTATCACTTATCGGTGCGTGTAAATCGTTCGTCGTCGACTTCTTTATGTAAGGGTTAGATCCCTGAGGAACTGGCTGAACGAAAATGCACCGTGTAACTGATGAGGCTTCAAGGCCAAAACACTATGTACTATTGCCCTGTATAAGTGTCCATTATAGACCAAATGCATGGCTCAAAAATAGCTATCAGGCATACCGAAATTTGAGCGTGCTCTCAAAAACACTCGAAACGGAAGGTACAATCCGTCGTGGTTAAAAAGTACACATAATACGGCTGCTTAATCAATAAATCTGATTTCCATTAGAGCTGGTAGTTAGTGGTACTAATTGCAAATCATCACAAATGGAGTTCTAGTGCGACTTCTCTCACCAATTTTTTCATTCCTCTGCTGTCGAGAAAGTACTTTTAGTCTTAGGTCAAAAAACTAACTCTCTGCAGTCCAGATGTGGATGGCCCAGTTCTCACGACACCACAGAAGATGGGCTTGATCAGCATCAAAAGGCACTTTGAGAAAATAAGCACCGGACGAATCCATAAACGAGAAGTTCGAGCTCTTCGTCTTCATCAATTATTGGGAAGTGGATGCATCATTGTAGCTCCTTGAGTACCATCTTGTACTTCAGGTTGACCGTGTGAAGATTGTTGAGTTATTGCCTACTGAAAGAAATACGCCATGCGGCGGTATTCTCGAGAGTGAACAAAAGTAGTTCCTTGGACCTACTATCGATTAACCTCAACATTGCTCTAGTATTGCATATTTTTCTATGAGTACGCGCAGGGAGGGAGGAGGATTAAGTATTCACAGAAAAGACCAAACCTAGCAGCACCTAAAACAACAGAGAAATATGTGGACTATGAATGCGAAGAAAGGAACTGATCACAATAGAAAACAAGATCTCAAAAGATGTGATAGCAGTTCACGAAGTAGTAGTTGCTTGAGTAGAACATGTCTCATTTGTCGCTGCCGTCTAGGAATCAACCAATGTCAGTGTTTCTACACTCTCAGACAATTTTGATACCAAATTTCCTGATCCTCGCCGAAGGAAGATCTGCGAGAGCTCGGTTTGCCGATTTGAACCAACGAACGATCCATAGTGTTTCCAAAACAGATCGCCTTTTGACCTAGGCATGTACAATGATCACCTTCTCAGATTACAAGGTTAACACTAAACTGCATCCGAAGTTTTACTCTGGCAACGCTTTAACTCATTTTAACACAAAAAGATTCAGGTCGCTTGTGTAAACTCGGCCGTGTGTCATGTGAGCTTCGTGTTCGTCCATGAATTTTGCCCCACGGAGCTTTCACCTCCTATATGGACCTGGAAGATACTTGACTTAGTATTTGACTATCTATATAAAAGTTTTTCCATGCGGAAATAAAGTTGTCTACACATTCGCAAATGTGCACATCTTGCAAGTACAGTCGATGTTGTGGTGGTAGCACGAGTACTAGGTATGTGTGAAAGGTTCGCTCAACTCTCGAATGAGGTCATAAGTTTTGCATCTCATCCGCATTCTTTGGTGTACTACTAACATATGTCGTGCATGTTAATATAAAACAATCAAACTTTCGTAACATAGAAAAGTCCACAAATAGAAAAAAGGAGTTCGCTGTTTGAGTCAAGCCTCTCACTGGAATTAGTGTCAAATAAGGATACGAAAGGGCTTAAAAAGATTCACCAAGACACCGCCACTTTTCATATTGCCACCATCACCATCTAATCGCACAGTATCTAGCACAAACATCGTTTTCTGCCTATCTCGTCCATGATGTGCAATGCGACTTTATTCTACACCACATTGACAATACGGCTTGTTCGATTCCGAAAAACCGTCGTATTAATGGTAGTATTTTTGTACATTGCAATTATCATAGGCTCCTATCAGGAATATATATCCCATAATGTTGAGTGATATGCAAAACTGAGAACGTCGAACGGGATCTGAACTTGCATTTTTGCCCTATTCGGGGACGGGTGCTAATCATAGCACTGCCGATGCCCTTGTTCTGCCGTCATGTTTTCTGCACCCTAGGAAAGGGTGAAATGTGGATTCGAATTGAACGTTCGAATTATTGCATTCGACATTACTGGATATTTATTTTCAACATCGTATCACTGCTGAAATCTGTCAAAGAAAAAAATTTGGCTCTTTTTGACTATAAGGGAGCAAATGAAAAAGCGATCTCATTTGCTGGGCTGAAACTTTTCATGGGAAAGTCAGATATCAATGGAAAGATTAGATTACTAGCTACAGCCCCACGTCTCCATTTTATCAGAACACCCCTTTAGAACGATGTAACTTTCGAGGGAAATCATGTTCCATAAAACCACGTGTTTTTTTTCTCTTATCTCTCTCATATTTCGCTGAACAAAAGTCCTTTATTAGAGTGCTAGTACTCGAACTATAGCACAAGCTTCAAAAAGCAAAAAATGTGCTTGCTTTTCAAAGAGCTCTTTGAATCTTGTAATCTCCTCTAATCTTTGATTTGTACTTTGAACCTCGCCGAAGAGAGCTCTTTTTCCAGATATCAATGATAATCTGATAGCGTAATGTCTTCTGATTTTAGCGATGTGCTCATTTTCCGGAAATATGGCTTAACAGGAAGAATAAGATTGGTTTTTTATTTTTGGCAGGTAGTACACTAGCTATTCGACGAGGCGACCCTTGACAGGGGCGTAGCAGGGTTGCGATTCAAGGCGGAACGACTAGTTTAGCGTTATTCAACGGGAAAATTTTCCTCTATTCTGAAAAAAAAACTTTAGATAAAACGATTGATTAGGATACTATGGAAATTTTCTCCATACTTTGATATGTTTTTCGGCTTCCAGCGAATTATACGCGTGATGAAAATGATGGTGAAAAACGAACGTGAAAGATAATTTTCGATCTGGAAGCTACACGTTGCAGGGAGGGGGGGGGGGGGGGTTGGAAAACCGGCAAAGTGCGACTGTAGCCTAAAGTATTAGCTTTATAGTGATCATTAACACTCCTATAAAAGTTCTTCTCCAGCGAATGAAATCGGTTTTTCATTTGTTTCCTCCTCATCAGAAAGAACCAAAATTCTAATTGATACTGCAGGAACTACAGTTGTTGATATCGACAGTGGTTGCTACAATTAGCTCTCGATTAATATTACCAGTAATTTGCGGTTCGGTGTAAAAAGAATACTTCATTTTAAAAAGTTTGATCTAGTGTAGCAACTGAGAACCGTAGCATATTTAACCTATTTCCTCTTTACTCCCATCCAGTAAAATTTCATTAACCTCTGTAGCGCGCGAGAGTAGTCCACTAAGATCTGTTCGCTCCGCGAATTTTTTATATATTATCTTAATCTTCTAGAACCTTCATGAAGAGCTCTGAAAATCGTTTCAGCTGTTTTTCCGTGGTGTTCTTGACACTTCATGGGACTGAGTAAAGGAATGATATTCCTCAAATGGCATTGATGGATGATTCGCTCCATAATGCCTTCCTATATAGTAGAGTTTATGGTTAAAACAGCATCCATAATAACTTAACAAATTCAGTAAGTAGAGGTAATTGACAGTGCTTAACAGCTATTCAAAGTATCCGACTTAGACCATCGAGGAGTTAGCCGATGATTTCGGCTGTGGTTATGCGACGATCAGCAGAATTTTCAAAGCAGCATGCGAGAAGTGGAAGAAGGGTCGTGGAATTTTACACACGCTCAGTCAAGCACGAATGCGCAAACGCAAGAACATCGCTCAAAAATTGTTTCGTCGTCATCTTTGCGTTCCATTTCAAGCCAAATTCATCACCATCGACGAAAAGAGGATTTTTTTGAGAGTCAACGTCCTCCGAATCAATGGATGTCACCAGACCAACGAGAAACTCCTACTCTACGCCCAAATCAATTTTTGCCAAATTCTATGCTCATTATCTTTTGAAAACAGACCAAGCCGATTCAGTGCCACTTGCTGTCAGTGGGAAAGACCATCAACGCCAAGCTCTACTGCGAGCACCTGGACCTTTGTAATCGGGGCTTGTTAAGTTGACGTGGCTGCAGTCCTATGATGCGTCAATAAAACGCAAAACTTCATGCTGCCAAACTGACAAAGAGGAAGCTGACCGGATTGGGCTGGGAGTTGCTGAGTCATCTCCCGTACATTCCTGACTTGCTGCCTTCTGTCTGTTACCTCCTACGGTCACTGGAGCACTTTCTGATCTGGAAGAAGTTCCGAGATATCAGTGACTTGCGCCGAAGATTGACAACTTCCTTTGAATCCAATGATGACGAGTTTTCTCGAGCGCAGTATTGATGTGCTGTTTGAGAGATGACAAATGTTTTCAGACTGATGAAGCATCCTCTAAATAGTGTTGTTGAGTAACTTCAATTACTTATGACTTATAAATTTGGTGTTTTGTTGCTTTACTGCCTAAACTTTTCAGAAGATCTAATAAAATCGCCAACTGTCAGCGCAGTTTCTCTTTTTCTAAAACTCAAAAATATCATTTGCTGTCTTGAGCGCTTTTTCAACGTTTCGTCATTTTTTCACACGTACCTTCTTGTTTGTTTACCAAAGCGTAGTGATAATTAATGACTGATTGCTCAATGTTTTTGTGATAGCATTCATATTCAGATCAGTTATCACGTGTACGGTGGGGGTATCGCATGAGGAGGGCTCTTCCACCGACAATGTTTTGGTGTTTATGATCATTTTATTCATCTTACCTACATCGTGATGCCTACTGATGTTGAGTCTGGCTCAATGAGGGCTACTAAGATGGTTCGCCCCTTTCAGACTCACCCTTCGTACGCAGAAACAGTCCGCGAGGCTATCTTCGAGGTTCACAACTGTTCTGGTTCGTCGAAGGCAGCTATCGATCGTTATGTGACTGAACACTACTCACTTGGAAACGGTAATGACTTAGTCTGTCGCTTCGTAGTTTCTATTCATTCACTTAAACTCAATAATCATGTAATATAGCCGAATATGTGGCATGTAGTCGCTTCATGAGAGAAGTTACTCCAGTGTTGCAGTTAAAACGTATTCGTGAAGAAGTGAAGAGAAAACGTGGAAAAACTTGTTTTTCTTCACATTCGCCGTTGCTTCATGTCCTAAATATCTCTTGCTACTTGAGTATCTGAAAGACACTCACTCCAACTGTTTGATTCCCAATATAGATTTCGTTAGAATGAGAATATGCAGCTGAGAGAATGCTCTCTTTACTCTTCTCTAGATAGTCATCTTTAGATCAACTACCACGTTCGCTTTGCATTGATGGGAGATGTTGAGAAAGAAAAGTTAGTACAAGTTAGCGGAAGCGGTATGAATGGAAGTTTCAAGATCGCTGAAGAGAAAGAAAACGAAGTGTCTTTTCTAAAAGACAAATAAGTGAGTGTAAACTGGCAATAGAAAAAGATTTTCAATGCTTATACAAACATTCTGAGCTAGTATTTCAAAAGTCAGCAGCAAGAAGACAAAACGAGCAATTCGCGAGACTAAAGGCCCTACGTCGGTGATGAAGTCTAAAGTTGAGAAGAAGACCAAAACCCACGCAACATGCATTTTACGAAGCAGAAATTAACCTCCACCATTTGTATCTTTTGTCGATTTTGCTCTTCTCTATGTTATCAGGCGTGCTTCGTTTTGTGTGTACATTTCCTCGGTGCGTTCGTGGTGTTGCTTTATTCGCTGAGCGCTGCTTTCTTTTTTGACATCGAATCTCATTATGCATTAGGATATCAGAATGGTAACACTAATTGGGTTCCTGGGGCGACAGCGCAAACTTCAGTGATTTACCGAGTTTAGCTTATTTTCTGAAAAAGACCGTTTTGCTGCAGTGTAGCAGGGAAAATATTATAGACTTTCACATGCTCGGCGAGCTTGTTTACCAGGTAATCCACGCGTTGCGAGCGGAGCGATCAATCGATGGCTTAAGGTGCTAGACATGTAGGATGCATCTTGTCATTCGAGTGGAAATTTTTCCCGCTCTAAAAGAGAATCCAGACGAAGCAATTGACTCGAACACCACGGAGGCGGTTTTACCTATCATATACAAAACTGTAAGGCTACTCACTAATGGCTTTCACCGATAATAACAATGACAAAAGTCTCATTCTTGTGGCCTAGGTCATGTTAATTTGCGAAGGCCTCAGTAGGACTGGTTTCCAGTATGATATCACATTATATTATCCAAAGAAAAAATGCTTCTCTGGCCATGGCGTAATGGAGTGGGACGGTTTGGTAATTCCATCAAATGAGCCTTTCAACTAAAATTTACTCGTTTCTGAAAATCAGCGGTCCCATTCAAACGACTATGGTTTTAATGAGTCGCCCTTACCAGTTTGGTAATCAGGAAAGCGAAGAAATCTACACCAGTGAAGAACACATTTACACAGAAGATTTCCCCTCTAATAAGGTCATTGTTCGGGTCTTCAACGACAATTGACCTCAGATGAGCGCTTTGAAATGTCCTTCCTTACCAGTTTTTTTTTCTTGATAACTCACAATTCTAGACAGCCTTATGTCAGATGGTGACATAAAGTTGTTCCGTTTTGAAGGACCCAAGTGAAGTCAGTAACACATGGTTAATAAATTATATGATCATTGTTTGAACAAGGCTAGATTTCTCCTCTGGCAGAAAGGAGAAAGCGAAAGTTTCGAATTGAAATTCAACGCCCATCATAATTTTAGATTGCTTCACTTCTGAAAGCAATATTTGGAAAAAGATGGAGAATTTTGGAATATTACCCAGCATCATATACAACCTTCTCTCAGTATAAATATATACAAGAGAATAACTTCTCCTGATATAATCAGTTTATTTCTAAACTTATTCCTCCAGATGTCGCGTTCGTTTTTTTTTGCTCTGCCTTTGATATTGTCATAGAAAACTGTTATGTCATTCAACGGCTCCATTCTAGTACCAGGTAATTCAATAATGTGCAGGTTTTTGAGAGCTTCAGAAACAAATGAGCCCTGAAGCTAATGAGAAGTCGCATAGTCTAGTTGATCATGAACGTATATGCGGTTTCTTACAGCATCATGCCAGCTGTAGTTGAGAAATAAACCTTTATTAGTTGATACAACAAAAGTTAGAAATTGCCTCTGCAACGCTATATTACACCAAGCTAGGACATTCAGTCTTTCCATAAAGGTGGCTGAAAAGAATGTCCAAGTGCAAGTAGTGTCAAAGAGAGCAAACTCCTTATACAGAGATTTCCTTGCAGTCATGACTATATTTTCTCACACTGTGACAGTTAGCAAGGTAATTAGACTATCCTAGGCTTTCTCTTCGGATGTTCGAAATGCGATCTTGTCGTAGAACAAATGTGTAGTCCAATCTAAAATATATCGCACTCAAATGTCTGATTATCATCCCGCAAACATGATCAGCACATTGACCAGAACCATGACACTACCTATCATAAACATAATATTTGAAATGCGAGTTGTCCCGTCACAAGAAGGCCAATAAGAATTATCTGCCTAGAAAAAGGACCTGAACGACGTCTGATGCTGCTCTGTTCATAGTCTAAACTCTGTAGTGACAACCTGCTCAGTAAGATTGACAAAACAATGGTTTAAGGCAGTCGTGATAAAGCACATGGTTTTGAAAATGGTGACACACGCTGGGCCACATATATGATAAGCATGTAGCTTACTAAAGTTCTGTAAAAAAGCAGATAGCCACTTTATTTTATTTCCACAGGTTTTATAAAATTTTTAACATAGTCGAGATAGAATAGCTATCAGATGCTCTTGAAAACCAGAGTGATCTGAGTGATCATTTATGAGTTATACAGCTATTTTCGCACTAAATTCTTCACATACCGCAAGGCATTGTGAGTGGACTTTTACGAGTGGTCTGACAAAGCGACACTTCAAATTTTTTTGTAGGTACTCCATAGAAGGTCAAACTTGGAATAGGACAAAGAAAAGTGGAAGGTGATAAATGTCTTCCAAGCAGTCCTGGGCTTGCCGATAATCCCGTTTCATATCAGTAGATGGGGTCATAAATTCCTAAATGTTTCAACTATGTGTGTGCCAGGAGGGATCGATGCAATGAACGTCTGAGTTTGAATACTGAATGGAAGAATACGAGCCCACTGGGGCGTTTGCAAGAGCAATAATTTGAAAAATCGTCTTTCAGTAAACAGTAGCATGTTGATTAGAAAGTAAAACCGAAAAAGAATCTCAAAAACTATTCTTTGTTGGAAACTTTTGCGGAATTGATATGTCTTATTCTAAATCTAAGGATGATCACGTATGTATCGACAACAGAGTATCAAATGCCAGCTAAGAACTGGTGCTTTCACCTTCGACAACAAAGCAATGACAAAGTCTTGGTGCTGCTTTCCCTAATACCTTTCTTATAATCTGTCAAAAAATTATTATGACCGTGCAGATCGAATAAGCCCTTTTTCAATAGAGTTATTAGCTGTTGGATAGGCACACATATTTACTTTCTCTACATTTGCTATCAGTAGTTCGTGAATGGCTTGTATTTCGACGTCACGCGACACAATATAATAGTCAATGCCTTCCAATCGATTGCTTTTAGATCCCTTTCTCTTGTCTTTTTTTCTGTATTCCTGTTCTCTTGGAACATGAATGACCGACTACTCAAGCAAGTGCCACTCATAACACATTCTTCAATTTTTTTGACAGTTGCCGTCCATGGTGGTGTGGAAATGTGAGCGAGATTTATTCTGTAATCTGTAAAATCTTTACATATACGAAAACAGGTGTTAATTTTGGTCACAAACACGTCTGTCAATCTTTCGAACCCTCGTTATTGTCGATACAGTCCTTTCAGTGAAGCTCGCTCTAGTGTTCTGCCTCTTTTTTATTGTCAACTTTTCTCACTGCAAGACAGGTTTCAATTATAGTTTGTGTATAAGAGGTCCGAGCAGTGATATTCGGTTAGTAGTTGAGTATCAGCTTTGTACTGAACAACTGTATGGGGCTACGCAAAATTTTCTGCGTGGTTGAAGTGTCAACACACGTCTTCGTCGTAGGGCAGGGCACCGAACGATCATCAAGAAGTCACAAAAAGTCGAGTCTGCTAATCGTTTTAATTTGATATTTTTGCTTCATCTCTTGCTCCCTTACATTTTCCCGCAGAATTTTTTCAATATCACATGTTAAAGCACGCGCTCTCAGATAGAGTGAAAGGTGAATTCGAGTCCCCCCTGACATGATAGTTTTGTTCATTACTCTACATTACTGGGCATATCTGTAACATCATACTCATTCACCTGTATCACCTGTCGTCCCGTTGATCGTCGAGTGACTCGAGCGGGTACCAGCAACTCTTCCATTTTTCCCTATCGCGTGCAAGAGAAGCCCAGTGGGTCCTCCTTGCTCTAGGAATTCGCTGAGCATCATATCTTTCTTCCATCGCTTTCGTGAAGAAATCGGACCAACGGGTCAGTGGTCTTCCTTTAGAGCGCTTGACGTCCCGAGGAATCCAGTCGGTAACGGCTCTCGTCCATCGGTTGTCGTTGAAGCGCATCACGTGTCCGGCCCACCTTATTTTCGATATCCTGGCGTGTAGAACGGCGTCTCTGATTTTCGATCGTTGACGTAGGTCGGAAGTTCGGATCCTTTGTCTCATTTGCGAAATACGGGATACTCCTAGCATCGACCTTTCGACTGCGCGTTCGATAACGGCAAGTGATCTTTCATCCTGCTTACGTAGCGACCAGGTTTCTGCTGCATACGTTAGGGCAGGGATAATTGTCGAGTCGAAAAGGTGGGCACGGAGTCGGATGTTCTTTGTCCTCTTCACTTTGTCATCTTTAATACCATAACTATTGAAAATTCACGTATAGGATATTTACCACTCATCAGACATTACAATTTTACCAAATTTCTACTGAATCACTCTCCGCATTACTATGCATATATGATGTAATATCATTTTGATGAGTACACTGACTTTACAGATTAACTATGTATCATATTGAAAACACTGTGCACATGGCTCCCAGAAACGTCGGTAGAAAATAGACAACACGTGTGACTAGAACAAACAGCATTTAGAGTGGTCCTGTCGGATGTTTGGACAGTCAGATTCGAAAGTTTTTATTGCAAAAACTACTTACAACAAAAAACTGTAAAATTCTCGTACAACCCTGGCTTTGCCGGCGAAACTACTATCTTTTCGGTAGCACATCTAAAGTAGAAATGATTCGAAGAGACCAACTAAACATTAAATCTTTTCCATGGAATATCGGCAATGCAATCATTAGCAAGTATATACTGATGGTTTTCTAATTTCGTAGGCCACACCACCATGGACGGCAACTGTCAAGGAAACGAAAAATTGGAGAATGTTTTATGAGTGGCACTTGCTTGAGAATTCGGTCATTCAAGTTCCAAGCGAACAGGAATACAGAAAAAAGACAAGAAAAAGGGATCTAAAAGCAATCGACCGGAAGGCAATGACTATTATACTGTGTCGCGTGACGTCGAAATACAAGCCATTTACGAGTTACTGATAGCAAATTAGAGAAAGTAAACATGTGTGCCTATCCAACAGCTAATAACTCTATTGAAAAAGGGGCTTATTCGATCTGCGCGGTCAAAAAAATTTTTTGACGGATTATAAGAAAGGTATTAGGGAAAGCAGCACCAAGGCTTTGTCATTGCTTTCTTGTCGAAGGTGAAAGCACCAGTTCTTAGCTGGCATTTAATACTCTCTTGTCGACACATTCGTGATCATCCTTAGATTTAGAATAAGACATATCAATTCCGCAAAAGGGTACAACAAAGAATAGTTTTTGAGATTCTTTTTCAGTTTTACTTTTTAATCAACATGCTACTGTTTACTGAAAGACGATCTTCCAAATTATTGCTCTTGCAAACGCCCCAGTGGGCTCGTATTCTTCCATTCAGTCTTCAAACTGAGAAGTTCATTGCATCGATCCTTCCTGGCAACACATAGTTGAAACACTTAGGAATTTATGACCCCATCTAGTGATATGAAAACGGGATTATCGGCAAGCCCAGTACTGCTTGGAAGCCATTTATCAGCTTCCACTTCTCTTTATCCTGCTCCAAGTTTGACCTTCTACGGAGTACCTACAAGGAATTTGAATTATCACTCAGTTAGACCACTTTCAAAAGTCCACTTATAATGCCTTGTGGTATGTGAAGAATTTAGTGCGGAAATAGCTGTATAACTCATGAATAATCAATCAAATCACTTTGGTTTTCAAGAGCATCTTATACCTATTCTATCTCGCCCATGCTAAAAGTTTTATAAAGCCTATGAAAATGAAATAAAGTGGCTACCTGCTTTTTTACAGAATTCTAGTAAGCTTCATGCTTATCCTATATGTGGCCTAGCCTGTAGCACCATTTTTCAAAATCATGTGTTTTTTCACGACTGCCTTAAACCCGTTGTTTTGTCAATCTTACTGAGCAGACTGTCAGTGAAGAGTTTAGACTATGAACAGAGCAGCATTAGACGTCGCACAGGTCCTTTTTCTAGGCACATAGTTCTTATTAACCTTCTTATGACGGGGAAACTCGCATTTCAGATATTAAGTTTCTGATAGGTAGTGCCATGGGTCTGGTCAATATGCTGATCATGTTTGCTGGAGAATAATCAGACATTTGAGTGCGAAGTATTTTAGATTAAACTACACATTTGTTCAACGACGAGATCGCATTTCGAACACCCAGAGAGAAAGCCCTGAATAGTCTAATTACCTTCCTAACTGTCACAGTATGAGAAAATATAGTCATTTCTGCAAGAAATCTCTGTATAGGAAATTTGCTCTCTTTGTCACCATTTACACATGGACATTCTTTTCAGACACCTTTATGGATAGACTGAATGTCCTAGCTTGATGTGATAAAACGTTGCAGAGGCAATTTCTAACTTCTGGTGCATCAACCGATAGAGTTTTTTCCTCATCTACAGCTGAAATGATGCTGTGAGAGACCATGTACGTTGATGATCAAGTAGACTATGCGACTTCTCATTAGCTTCAGAGCTCAGATGTTTCTAAAGCTCTCAGAAGCCTGCACATTATTGAATTATTTGGTACTATAATGGAGCCGTTGAATGGCATAATGGTTTTCTATGGCAATATCAAGGGCAAAGAAAAAAAACGAACGCGACATCTGAAGGAATAAGTTTAGAAATAAACTGATTATATCAGGAGAAGTTATTCTCTTGTATATATTTATACTGAGAGAAGGTTGTACATGATGCTGGGGAATATTCCAAAATTCTCCATCTTTTTCCAAACATTGCTTTCAGAAGTGAAGCAATCTAAAATTATGATGGGCGTTGAATTTCAAATCGAAACTTTCGCTTTCTCCTTTCTGCCAGAGGAAAAATCTCGCCTTGTTCAAACAATGACCATATAAATTATTAACCATGTGTTACTGACTTCACTTGGGTCCTTCAATACGGAACAATTTTTTGTCACCATCTGACATAAGGCTGTCTAGAATTGTGAGTTATCAAGAAAAAAAATTGGTAAGGAAGGACATTTCAGAGCGCTCATCTGAGGTCAGTATTGTCGTTGAAGACGCTAATAACGACCTTCTTAGAGGAAAAAATCTTTTTTGCAAATGCCTTCTTTACTCGTGTAGATTTCTTCGCTTTCCTGATTACCAAATTGGTAAGGGCAAAGCATTAAAACCAAAGTCGTTTGAATGGGACCGCTGATTTCCAGAAATGGATAAATGTTAATTGAGAGGCTCATTTGATGGTATTACCCAACCATCCCACTCTATTACGCCATGGCCAGAGAAGCATTTTTTCTTTGGATAATATAATGTGATATTATACTGGAAACCAATCCTACTGAGGCCTTCGCAAATTAACATGACCTAGGCGACAGGAATGCGACTTTTGTCATTGTTATTATCGGTGAAAGCCATTAGTGAGAAGCCTCACAGTTTTGTATATGATAGGTAAAACCGCTTCCAATGTGCTTCATTCTCACTTTACTGCACTTTTGTAGAAAATCTATATACAGTATACGTTGTGCATCTATGTAAGCAGACGAGGAGAAGGAGATATACTATCTTATTATGGACAATCCTTCAGTGTATTCGTCTTATCAGAGCGGCGAGAATCGGGTTCTGTGTTCACAACAGCAATTGACTGATGTGATATTAACAGTTGCACTGATTCGATTCGACTGGAACGAAAAATGTGCGAATGAGGAAGCAAGAGGACAAAGGATAAGAAGGACTGAGCGTTCATCATATTCTGAGGGATGCGCTAATCATTCAGCTTAATCAATCATCATTTAAAGTGATGGGATTCACATCTGGCCACTACAGTGATCTCGCGATGGCCCTCAAAGTATTGAATTAGTGGTGCTATCCTAACTGACAACTCTATCAATCCATGAGATGGAAGGCTTGGTGTACCCAAGGCGTGTGATCACCTCATCGATCACGTCTGTGTCTCACGGCACTTCTAATCACTGATATATATATATATATATATATATATATATATATATATATATATACCGAATGGCACCGTACTGTTGGTAAGCTTGCGATGACGAAACAGTTGTTTTCTACCGTATAACTGTCATTCCAAACCGGATTAAACGTTCCAAACATGTTATCATATTGTCAGATTATTACTGTTTTTTGAGCGAGGTCCATACAAACAGTCGAAAGTAATGTTGTAATTCAGGTGCATACTTTTCTCCGTTTCCATAGAATTACTATTTCTCGCATTACGATTGCAAAAGGGACTGTTTAAGCGTTCAGTCAGTGGCTTTAGTTTTAGTTTTTTATATTTGCTACGGTTATGAAGAGTTCACTATGAAGTTCAAGAGACGAGCTAGCTTCTCCGGTTGTGAAACGTAATTTTTTAACACTCTTACTGTACTCTACAAATTACTTCTAGAAATGTGTTTAAGCTTAAGGATTTCCGAGATTTGAACTCGCGATTGACTGCTGAAAGTCCAGCGTAAACTTATCCACAGAATCTTCTGAACGAGCAGAGCAAAACAAATCTGAAATATAATTCTATTTTCCTGCTATAATGCACAAGGAAGGCCTTAAAACTGAGCACAGCATTGAATTCGCCGAAATTATACTTGCGGAACGATCTGCAATAGTTGACAGTGAATATTCTGTCGAGCAAAAGAACTTTGTAGAATTTCATGTATCTGTAAATAATCTTGTAACATATTTTAAGCTTTTAATGAGCTCTGACATGACACTCATAGTGCTAAACGTGCGTTTCAATCTTCATATCAAGCTTCATCAGCAGCACATAACTTTTGATTTAACCAAGTCTCTGTATATAAGGGATTCGGTGCCGAACATCTTACACCGCGCCCGATTACGTTATAGGTAGGTGCTCGGCTTAAGCGAATAGTATTCGCTGCTGATGGAGCTTGATGTGAAGGCTGAAACGCACGTTTAGCTTTATGAGTGTCATGTCAAGGCTCATTAAATGATTCGAATATGTTATAAGATTATTTACAGATACACAAAATTTTATAAAGTTCATTCGTTTGACAGAGTATTCACTGTGGACTATTACAGATCGTTCTTCAAATTTAATCTTAGTGATTTCAATGCTGTGTTTAGTCTAAGGTCTTCATTGTGCGTTATAGCAGGAAAATACAATTACGTTTCACACTTGGTTTGATTGCTCGTTCAGGGAGAATCTGCGAATGAGTTTGCGCTGGACTTCTAGCAGTCAATCGATAGTTCAAATCTTAGAAATCCCGAAGCTGGAACACATTTCTAAAAGTAAATCATAGAGCATGATAAGAATGAAAAAAAATACGTTTCACATCCGGAGAAGCTAGCTCGTCTCTTGAACTTCATAGTGAGCTTTTCATAACCTAATAGCAAATATATAAAATTAAAACGAAAGCCACTGATTGGACTGTAAACAGTTCCTTCTAAAATTATAATGCGAGAAACAGAAATCTATCGAAACGGAGAAAAATATGCACCTATATAACGCAAAGAGCTTGCCTCTGGAGTCAAGCTAGGCTCAGCGATTCAAACTGCCGCAACGAGATGCAATTTTCGTTTTTATGAGAATAAACACGGCTCATGTGTTAGACCGCGACATGTTAGAAACCGGTCTCATTCGCTGGAGGACATTTCATAGATGTGTTATCAACCAGTGGGAAGCTTGAATCTCTGCTCTGTCTACGGCTCCACATTGTCGGTTTTTGAAAACAATCATTTATAACGTTGTAAAACCCAAATTAAAATTTTGTTTCACACTCGTCTTTTGCCCTCCATTTTCGCCAAGCTCATGAATCTCTAGAAGCACGGAAAGCATATCAGCGTGTAGAGAATTTTTCGCGACATCAGAACCTTATGCTTTTATCTGGAATATCTGTCGATATAG
>JAHQIW010004040.1:0-96460 GCA_019055375.1 Parelaphostrongylus tenuis | reverse complement strand
GAGACAATATAACAAGTTCATCGACAATTCCTTTGTGTAAGGAGGGGTTCCGCGAAAGGGATTGGCTCAGACGATTAGGCACCGTGCAACTGACGAGGGTTGCAAAGCCGAACAACACGTGTATTGCACTTTTGAATGCCTGTAAAAGGCTTAATGAAATGCTTAAAAAGGAACATTGTCGAATTATTCATTGTTTTCTATTTTCCAATCACTATGATAAACTTCTGAGTAATATTGAAATTTATCAAAACGAGTAGATTTATATGGAGTAGGTTAACAGATTTGTATTAATAATATATTTCTGCAGCTTACTATAGTCGATATTGATAGATTTATAGATCTATGTCAATAATATATATGTACAACTTACTACTTGATAGAATGCCAAAAACAGTATCATTGCATAGTTGAGAGAGAGCTTTTTGTTTACACATAAGAGATAGATTAGCACTAGAGCACACGGACTGTAGTGAAAATGGTGGAGTTCGAAATATCACAAGAAACCTAGCTACTTCCAAAACGGATGAAAACCTAATTAAATAACGAAACTGCGCATCGGTTGCGATTGGCGCTGAACGCGGCGATTTCAACTCTAGCCCCAAATAGATTGAAAGCCGGATTTTCCATATACATTAACCTGACATCAGTTAATTAGTATATGTTCACCCTTTCATGCCGGCCGTTAGTAGGAAGCGGCGTCGCTTTGGTCGTTCACGCGGCAGTCGGAGCGATCAAACTTTGCATATGGGCGTGTAACCTTCAAAGGTTGTAGTTTCGTGATGAATTCTGACTTTTATCATCATTTAAAGGGGTTCTCGTCATCGGTAAGAGATGGAGTATGAATAAAGACGCTTCAATAAGGCAATTTTCGGTTGAATATGCCGAAGCTATCATAAAATGTTGACTCGTTTATCGTAAATGTTAGTGTACAATGTATGCGATGCCATATAATCGAAAACTCGGAGTAATTTACTTTGTTCTAATGTTTTATGGTAAACTTTTTCTATTATCTAGTTATATTCTGATACGAGTATAAATCATCGTTGCAATGTGAAAGCAAAAGCAATCTTACCTCTAAAGCTTCGAATTTCTGAAAGGAAAACCAAATGCTTACGAAAGGTTATGTTTCGAACGGCTATCAAGCATTCTTATGCTATTTCAATTGTATTCGTTCATATTTCATTGGAATCTATCTTTTAATTCTTATAGCTGCAAGTCACCTTTATTCATTGCCACTAAATAAGTAGTCGAATATTATTATATAATCATTATATATTTCCAGATTAAAAAACTCACGACATTTTCGTTATCCTCTGAACAGAAAAGAAATTTGCAGGAAGAGTTGCAAATGCGTTCCTATTCTATAAATGTTGCTTTTGTATTAAAAAATGAAGTTTTGAAATTGTCGAAGTTCTTTTACTGAAAATATGTGTGATGAAACCCCTTCAGTTAAAAATCTATCTTTTTGAAGCGATAAAGTTTCCTAAGTAGCAAGTTTCTTTCATATTAATGCAAAAAAATCTGCTGTGAACTTGATGGAACGCTCTTTGGAAACAAATCGTTATCATTTTTTCTCGTTAGCAAAACACAACTATGTAGGTCTCTTCACGAAGTGAGTTTCGTTCTAGAAGTTCCAATTTTCTACCTGCTGAAATCTACTAATAGTCAAGTGCAAAACAATCTTTCCGGGAAAAGCCAAGGAATCAGGAGTTTATTCCACACAGTGGCACTGCAATCTACAAAATTTGTGATGAAAAGTAAAAGTATCTCGAAAAACTGAGCGTTGTTTTCACTGGAAAGACGTTCTATGTAATTCTTTCCAATGGTAATTAATTTTTAATGGCGACAAAGTTTTTCTTGAAAATTTGCCATGTAGTATCGAAAAATCAGATGTAAAGTTGAAAACAAAGCACCATGAAAGTAAAACAAAACTTTTTTTTCATTATTAAAACATAGCATGAAGATTATTTTACAAATTAAGCTGAGATTCAAAATTGGCATTTTTCAGGTTATCGATCAATCACAAAAACATAGACTAGAAAAAAGCAGTGCTATATTCAGTTGAAATATTTTTCCTTTCACGACGATTTCTTTTTCACGCTGAAACATCATGACTCCTTCAATAGACGAACATTCTTTTTGAGAAAGGAACCCTTCGAATTAGAAAATTCTTTTGTGACCTTTCATCATTTGATAGTGTTAATGTTTCATCGAAACTTTAATTTTTTAGCTCTTTTAATTCCATTACGACGTTTTACGTTGCTACATTTTGTGGCACGCCGGCTTGAAATGGCGAATCCTAAGTAATCATCTTATTTAGCATGCGCGAGACTTGTTAATAGGCGTAGTGGTGGTAGTGATAATTCTAGCAGTTTGATGACTATCGTTTCAACGACATCTTCAAAGCTTAGATGTGTGTTGTGTTAGACTATCGTATGATTCATATGTTAATATTATTCATGCGAATAGTCTAACACAACATACGTCCAGGCTCTAAAGAAGGCGCAGTCGCCGAAACGTCATTCATAGAACTGCTGTTATCACAACCACCATTACGCCGACTATTACCAGCCTCGCATCGGGAAAATCGGATAAGTCCCTAAGATTTGCATATTTTGCTCTTTTATTTGTAGTCATTATCATAACTCAAAGTGCGCGTGGGCACGTTGGTTAGTGGTATCATGCGTATACACATGCTTTTGGTTCCATCACGCTTTTTTCAAACTTGCCGTCCTTCCAATTTAGTGTAGTCAGACAGTTCAAATCAGACATGTCTGAGATGGTAGGCAGCACTGAGTTAATGTATCGGTTAGTCATCGCGACTTAAAGGAAAAACCGGACATGCATTCTATTATCACCTCTAACGGCGATTTGTGAAGTCAAATGCATAACATAACACCCAAGATTTGGTTAACACTAAGTTTTTTTATGTTAGACAACATAAGATGAAAAAGCGAATTCACTTCGCTGAAACAAAAGGCTCTCCGCTGCATTTTTTGTAATCATTCGAAAGCTTATATATGTGACTACTGCGCTACCTCGCTTTTTCTGAAAAGCCTTTTTTAACGCTGTAACAGAAAGAAAACTTTTGTGTTTCACACTTATTTCTCTTGGGACAGAGCTCTTTCCTCGACTGATAAGTAACCATTCGGTAGCGTAAATTTCGATGATTCAATGCTATGCTTGTTTTCTAGAAATAATGTTTCAGTGCAGTGTCGCAGGTAAAACAAGATTGAGTTCAACATTTGCGGCGTTTTGCTGGCTAGTGGGGTGTGTGTGCTGGAGAAAGATGAAGGAGAGGAGGTGGCAGTGGATTCCATCGACGATCGATCGATCGATATTTTGGCGCGCTACAATGTGTCATGCAATCTCCGTTGATTGATTTGGAATTTTTTCTCCATTTCGGAAAAAACCCACATTAAACATATGACCCTGATACTAAGAGATTTCCTCTACGCGTCCATATGCTTTTCGTGCTCCTGCGAGTATAGAAGATGTTCGGCTTGTGTAAACATAACTTTATTTTGGATGCTACAGCGTTATAGGAAGGTTTCTTCAAAAAAGGCTACGTAGCACAGTAGCCAGAAGATTTAGGCTTTAGAGGGATTACTAACGCTCTAATAAGAAGTTCTTGTCCAGCGAGAGTGGTCGCTTCTCCATCCCAGCCATCTAACAGAAAAGATTCAAAATGCCAAAAGTCTTCTCAAGAATAGTGTGGGGCCGACTAGCAAGCTATCACCAATGTGGATTGATAGTGTGCGAGTTTTTATGATGACATCAATGATAAGTAGCGCAACAGAACAAAAAGTGTAACATGAATATTGAATTTAGCAGCGAAAATGCGACAAACGAGGCAGCAGTCTTTTTTTTTTTTTTTTGATAGGAAACGTACATCGAGTTCACATATGTCTCACTGCGCACCCGATAGAAAACACTGCGATGCGCTTTCTAAACAAAATTATGCTTATTAGCCAGATTTGCGATTTGAGTGAATCATAAATCACTCATACCTGTTGCAAACTACGCCTTTCAACTTCAAATATGTGTATCTGAGCACACAGTGAATTTTAACAGCTAAAATCAAAACGATCAAGAGTGATTAGAGCTTCCAAAATTTTGCAGTTTTACGATATTTGGA
Source organism: Parelaphostrongylus tenuis (assembly GCA_019055375.1). NCBI lineage: Eukaryota > Metazoa > Nematoda > Chromadorea > Rhabditida > Metastrongylidae > Parelaphostrongylus > Parelaphostrongylus tenuis. Next base: position 92,322 of record JAHQIW010004040.1, on the reverse strand, counting down.
GCCACCTCTGCAAACTAACTTTCGTAAGAAAACCTCGTTGATGATTCGTTTTTAATTATTTCGCAAGATGAAATTAAGATTTTATTTTCTAGAGAGCCTTTTGGATCCCTGGGGCAATGTGTGCTGTATCGAAATTTAAATATTTGACCGCCTCTTGCGGTGATATGGTCTTATAATATACCCAATATGTGGAGTACTGTGCAAAACGTTTGCGTCAGGCGGGATTCGATCCCAGATCTCACTCTTTCCTGGAGCATATGCTAACCATTGGATTACCGACGCTTGTTTTGCACAGCACTCTTATTTACGCTACAACGCGTTGTCTGCCAACAGCCAACCGTCGACGGTCTGGCGGGGCAGCCGTTATCGGCACTGAACCCACTTTTTGTTGACAGACATTGGATATCGATAGTCATTTTAAATTCTTCCTATTTTGACTGCCACTTGCAGTGGTACGATGTTATAGTATACCCAATACGTGGAGTACTGTGCAAAACGTTTGCGTCAGGCGGGATTCGAACCCAGATCTCACTCTTTCCGGGAGCGTATGCTGAACCATTGCATCACCGACGCTCGTTTTGCACAGCACTTCTTATTTACGCTATAACGCGTTGTCTGCCAACAGCCAACCGTCGACGGTCTGGCGGGGCAGCCGCTATCGGCATTGAACCCATTTGTGTTGACAGACAGGATATCGATAGTCAGTCTAAATTGTTTCTATTTGACCGCCTCTTCCGGTGTGTGGAGTTCGGCACACGCTCCCGGAAAGAGTGAGATCTGGGTTCGAGTCCCGGCTGACGCAGATGTTTTTGCACAGCACTCCACATTGTTGTGTGCTGTACGTTTACCAAGTTTTCACGTTCTGTCGTGCTCTATATAATCAAAATTAGTTTGATAGTAGTCCAGAAAACAAGCACGCAACTGAAATTATGACATTTTTATGCCAAACATCGGATAATTATGTCTAAGGATTCTGAGTGATACTCAAAACTGTGGACCTTAAGGCGGAAGTTGAACACGAGTTTCACCCGTACCGGAATCGCGTGTTAACATTACACTATCGAGACTGTTGCTCTGTTACCGCTCTTTCTGCATACACCAACCGAAATCTTTATCAATGGGAAATCACTAGATACTCAATCAAATCTCTATTCATAAATAATCGGTTGACAATCGGTAATAATCAATACTGAATATAATTCTCGCACCTTATATCCTTAGTGGGAAAACCTTTGGATTAATGATCTTTTATACGAGAGAATATCAATGAAAATGATGCATCTCTTGAAGATTGCTTTTTACATGAATTTACCGTCTTTATAGATTATATCGGTTGTTTTCAGCGTTACGTACATCACCGCAGCTGATGCGAGAGTTTGGAAGGAACGATTTCATCGCGAGAACGAAGTCGAGTCTCCAGTTATCAACCGCTTGTCACCCAAGTTCGTTTGATTGTTTGTTTTTTGTGAAGAGAAATTTAGCAGCTCGAAACTAGACTTTGTTGTTCTTCGTCACTTAAGCCCATTTTCCTCAAAATTGCACTCTAGTCATATAAAAAAAAACTAATTGAAGTGTCCGAGTGAGGCAGCTGTTAAGGAGGAAAAATGTTCTCGATACGGTAAAGACTTTTGTTTCAGAGTATTTCCGAAATTCTACCGAAGTCCATACTTGTCGCGGAAAGGATCCTTACGGGACACTGACGACACTGAACCGCTTTCTGATACGTCAGAAATTGCAAATATTCAGTCCCCGTCCGAAATATCCGAGGTAGAAATGAAAGAAGAGAAAGAACGTGATGATAAGCCGTTGGATCTGAGCGTCCTGGAGAATTTTGCGCTTCAAATTATACAGGTAGGTATTTATCCAATCGAATTTTTATCATTGCTGATTCCATATTTAGCTACGATTTCCAATGTTACTCAACAAGATGTGACCTAGATCTCACTGATGACATTCAATTTTAGAAACGAGTGAGAAAGTTCGATTTTGAAGACACTTAATGGTCGATTGCTTATATTAGGCTAAGGAGAAGTTTCTTAACACCCGCTGAAAATTTAAAGTTTATACATAAATTCAGTGAAAAAACATTTTCAGTCATTCCTGAAAATGAAGACCTTCGATATCCACGACTTTCTGCTAACGATCTGCAATCTTGCGAATCTGCTCGAAAAACCATGCCTTGGACTTTGAACCGAAAAACTCCTAATATACCTTTTTGAACTTGATCTAATGTTTCGAATCGGCGTCCACGGAGGAAATGTTCCGTTGAGCGGAACTCGACCGACCATAATTGGACTGCGCCGAATCTGGACTGTAGGCTGGAGCGGCAACCTCGACTTCCTCCAATCATCTAACTTTTCCTTGATCTTTTTTTACCGTGTGATGTTTGGCATTGTTTCTTAACAGCGCGCGCTTTCAACGAATCAGTATCCGGTATTCTTCCTTCATCGCATCGTAGACTCGGTCCAGATGCTTTCTTATGGATACATTACTGAGATATTCCCATGAATACAGTAACTGATACTGTATGAAACAAACATAAAAGTTGAATTTATCGCTGGTGTTAAGGACCTTTTTCCTCAATCTGGTGTCATAATGATGAACGATATATCTGCACCGAGCTGTAGCTCGTCTAATTTTTGATTCTGTGTAACTCAAATGGCATTCATTAATTTGTTGAACGTTTGTAGAACCTTACTGAAAATAGCTGCCACTACGTAATTAGTGTTGATCGTGAAGCATATTAAGTTCAATACTTTTGACTTTGATTGATGCACTTAAATTTTTTACCTCTGGAAAGGTTTTTTTAAATTTTGTTTGTAAAGCCTTCGCAGTTAATGAATTCAGCAAAGTGAACGTTGGTATTTCTATGTTTGTCATACGCCGATTGTCGTCTTCAGGAAGTGTTTCGAGATGCCATCATTGACTTCCTCATGAGCAATACTATTTCCGATTGGAAACCGAAAATTTTCTCGAGAACTCATTCTGAGGCGTCTTCCTCACGAGGATCTCCTTCAAAGACTCGAGAAAATTTTCCGATTGCCTCTTCTTCAGGTATTGTTTGCTACATTTTCACCTTTCACATCTTGCCGTACAGCAGATTATATAATCTCCTTGCGAAGAGAGAAGTTGAATTGTGCCCATGTCCGCGAAGAATTTAGGATGGTCCAAAGCCAAATGCTTCTTACTGAATTAAGTAATCGTGCTTTTCAGGATCTCAACTTGGCAGCCCTGACAGAGACGGTAGCCCGCCATATACTATATTGCGGAAGGACAGTCAGACTTCTAAGTCGTCAAGAGCCAGTGAAGCAAATTTAGATGCGAAGAAATTGTCTCCATCCAAGAGTAATCCACCTTCGGAGGCCAACACCAAAGTAAGCAGTTCCGTTATTGAAGAGAAGAAAACGCGGTTCGAAAGATCGGAAGATTTTGAAAAACCGGAGGTAATCTTTCATGCATTTTTACAGTTCACATTGTCACGAGTTATCAAGCTTGCTATTTCCAATTTTGTTGTTCTTAGTTTTCTTCCAATATTTTCTCCTCTTTCGATTCGTATGTGGACATTTATTTGGGTTTTTTTTTCTTTAGTGTTCCAACGTATCGCCAACTCAACCAGCAACTGAGCACGAACCAGTGATCAGTAAAACCTACGAGGATGTTGCGATGTCCAGCCGGACTTCCAGTAGTGGATCCGCAAATACTACTCAAAAAACCAGCATTGTTAGTTTTGAACATCACTTCAAAACCGTCAATTACGGATGAGGCTTACATTGTTTATTGTTAAAACCGCCTTTAAAATTCAAAAGGTGTAGTCTCAAGCCACTCAAGGTTCTTCAAATACCATTCCTTCAAAAGTTTTCCTAAGGCGACGCTCAAATTACAATATGCCTGGTGATTATTTTTTGAGCCATGTATTTATGGGCACTTTTACAGCACAATATTGTTGAAATACATAGAACAAGTTTTAGTGGTCTCAAAAATAGTAAAATTCGAAAACCATCAATCATATTCTATAGCTTCGATTTGAGCTGGTGATGATGTTGCAACGTAACTTCTCAACTAATCGGGTGTGGATGTCTCAGTAAAGATAATCCTTCGAAAAATGGATGAAACAAAGAAGTACAGTTCGAAAAACCATGCGTAAGAAAACAATAGAGGTCTCAATGTTAACCTTTCCCTGAAGGATCTGTGATTTCTTCAGTATTCCTAGAGGTGATTGAATGCATATCTGGCCTTCAAATTGACTTGTGGTGGCCTATCGATGTCTCAAGCTCGTATTTTTTTCCTCCGAAACGAGTCTAGTACTATTTTGCCGAGCCATAGTAGATGGAAAACCTAGTGAACTTCGAGAGATGGGATCGGATAAGTCGTCAATTTATTGGTACCTTCGATTACTGCGCTACAAGTCCTCTTAGATTTTATGCGTGCCCACCAGCGATAAGGAAATTTTCCTTGCTTTTGACCATATATGGATTCTATGAAACATACTGCTTTGCTAAGTCTAGGAACTTCTTTATTAAGTTCAGAATTTTTTTAGACGAAGCCGATTGCTCGTTCCAAGTTCTGGGGAGAAGCGCGGACTGTGGTACTGCAACGGGAACCGAACAAATCGTTCGGTAAGTCATTTAACACGTTTGAAAATTTTGAATTGTTTTGAAGCTGTCTAACTGGCTTTTTGAAATACTGTTTTTAGGAATTTCAATCGTTGGCGGAAGGGTTGAGGTTTCCCAAAAAGGAGGTTTACCGGGAACGGGCAGCACGGTTTCAGGGATATTCATCAAAAGTGTTTTACCGAACAGCCCAGCTGGCAAATCTGGTATGATGAATATGGGAGACCGGGTTATCTCTGTAAGTAAACTTCAGTATTACTACCTTTATTCCACAACTTAGATCACATTGAGGCGAAATAATGACGAATTGTCGTTTTTTTCCGCCTTGAATTCTCGCGCAGAAGAATATTATCCACGTCACTCCTCTTATTTCTATTGTGAATTCGGATAACGAGGCCTTTTTTTCCCTACTACATTCCAGAGTTGTTGTCGGACTGTCATCAGTCCCATTCTGCACACGACATTCCGTGGGGGCAAAACTCGGGATCTCTTGTCTAACAGCTGTCAATAATACCTCATGTGGCGAATTGCATTATTGACTCAATATCAAATCAACTCTTACACGATTGTCTGCTAAGTTCAGAATTTCTACATCTTTCGTCTTTTTAGGGCTGTGCGTCTAATATATCGCTCTTTTTATTCTGTTGATTCAAGTATCTAAAACGTATTGTTGAACACTGAGAAATCGTGCATTTGAAACAGGAGGCGTGTGGCCAACTGTATTTTTGCTGTACTCTGCATCAGATCTTCAGTAGCTCGGTCACCTCCTCAATGGGCTTGTTTTCCAAGTAACACTTTAGGTGGTATATTATTCGTGATTTTGACTTTCGAATACAGATGCACATCGTTGTAATGTTCGCTAATATTGAGTAAACTTACAACCTTTTCCTTGGGAGAAAAGTATTCAAATTGATTAACGCATAATAACCGTCTAGTTTCCTGTTGCAAAGGTGAGGTAATTACCGAAACCATGCTCGCTACCAACTGTGCTTTCACTAGTGTGTTGCCTCTTTTCAGTTTTCGGTTCTTTTCCGTTGTCTGGCAACACCGTTTCTAGTAAGAAAGTGATTTCCACATGAAAATGGTTTGATTGTTCATAAGTTCTTTCGAGTTCTCTCGATTGTTTCACTGGTTTGGCTCACCTTCTTTACTAAACTATGCAGAGACATCTGAAGCTAGGCCGATGTCCGCCTCTCAACAAATGCATTAGAAACTCTCTAATATTTAAGAAATGACGTTGCCGAGTAGATTTGTATTTATTCACTAGAGAATTTTTAAGGTGAATGACATCGATTTGAGGGAAGCGACTCATGAGCAGGCAGTGAATGCGATTAAAAATGCCACAAATCCGGTCCGATTCGTGCTTCAATCGCTTCACAGCTGTATTCCACAACAAGTAAATTTGTTGAACTTTCTTTCATGGTTTGCTTCTTCACATATATATTCCCAAAGAAATGTAAGTTCAAATTGCATGATGTTGGGTATTATTAATTAATGGGCGTTTGTGGCGAGTATCGGTTTCTAAATAGTTGAAAAGAATTGAAAAGAATTGCATGAGCTCTATGTTTCAAATTCTTTCCTCTCTCAAATACTCACATGGTGTGAGTGAATTTTGGAGGAAATTGCCGGTTCTTCACCAGTGTTGTCTCTACAGCTAGTGGTATCTTCAAGACTGTAAAAGAAGCAAGTGAATCCCGATATTCCTGAATCGCTATTGATATAAAATAATAATCGCTCTCTATTTTACTGAAGGAAAAAGATTATAGAAAATTGTAGGTAATAAAATTTGAGGTTTGGTTGTACTTGTTCATCAGGTGACTTCTGTATCCGATAGGAGAGAGTTTATCCCAAAAATAAACTTGAAAATCAATTATTCACCTATATGGTGGCTTTTTCAATTTCTTTTGATCATCGAGCAAGATTAGGGCTTAAAGGTGATCGTAGACATGTTTTCTGTCAATATGGAATGAATAAAAGATGAGGAGCAGTGTGCCAGTGTGCGCTATTTCCGTCCATCAGAGGAAATTGACTAACAACTCACAGATTGGAAATTCCGATTCATCAGTTATCCCCTTCTTTTACCTCCAATGGGGTTGTGATCAATTGAACAAGTCCACATGCGTCATCGAGGCAAGTGAATGATGTTTCATAGATGACCTACAAAAGACTGGAGCTCTCAGCGTTGATACTCCTGAAAAATGTTCTATGCATTTGTCCTCAATTTTTACTTCGTTCGAGCTGATTGAACGCATATCTGGCTTTCACAATAACCTGCGGTGGGTCCTATGTATCAAGTCAGAGCTGCCTAACCTCCGAGACAAGTCTCAGACCAATTCTCCGATTCCAGAGAGACGTAAGGCTTGGTGAGCCTTGTACGCGAGTCGATGGTCCATACATCAAATCTATCAGCGAACTGGATTTTGAATGGGCAGCTCCACTGAATAATATAAAACTCATTTGTGACTGTTGGATGATTGAAAAAATGGTACAAGATGGTGGAGTAGCGAAGACATTGGACGGAATCCATAATATGAGATGTATCACCACCTGTCCATAAAACCTCCTAGTTTGCTGATTCAATAGTTAGGTATTTTCGCAAAAGCTTTGCACGCGACTTATGACGCTGTGTACTTTTTTCACTCGTAAAAATTCCACTGCGTCAAAGTTTCTCTCACGCGCTTGGTAGAGAAAAAAACGTAGTCGCGGATTTCTAGAATGTCATAGAAATCTAGGTACTGAGCAGTTTCCAAGCAGCTCTAATCTTATACCATATCCTTTTTCGCTTTACATGTCATAATCTTTTGAATTTTTTCCTACAATATTTTTAGAATATTTTTCAGCAAGTAGACAACTTCGCGCCAAATTCAATGGGCACGTATCGAGTGGAAAGTGCAAAACCCGAGGAGCAAACGGAATCACCTAATAAGATCTCTGAAATCCATGAATCCCCGAAAAGGATCCAAGTAAAAGTCGAAAAAGAACATGTTCTGCCGACTCAACCGATTAACGAGCAGCCAACAACAAGTTCAGCAACGAATTATCCAAGTAAGGAGAGTGAAGTTCAAGAATGTGCTAACAACGAAAGCATGACAGCTCAGCAAGAAGGCATACAGAAAGCTGATACAAGCAGTAATCGCAAGAACGACAGTGTCAGTACCGTGAAGAGGGATTCGTTGCGGAGTGGAGAGTTCCGTAGAGAGGTACATTTATGCACTAATTATTAAGCAGGAATGCTTGCTCATTTCATGATATGTCATAAGGGAAAAAGTAGTGCCATATAGACCTAATGTTATGAGGTAACGTCGAAAGTTTATGATCTTGTGATATTTTTAAATATTAGATTGGAAAGAAACTTTGCGGGCACTTATAAAAAGTTGAGAATTTATGCATAATTACAAAGTCGTTTTTCCGACTTTCTGCCATTGGTCCGCCAAATTTCGGATCTGGTCGAAAGACCGATCCCTCGACTGGAAATGCCAACTCGCGGGTACTTGACGACGGTACATCTTCCAAAATAGCAATCAAATCTTCGTTGTTCAACTTTGCTGGACGTCCTGAACAAGGCTTGTCTTCGAAGTCAAGATGTCCGGCATTAGAGCTTGAAACCAGCGTCCAGCAAAAGATTTGCTCGTTGTGCCTTTCCCATCAACTTCGTTGAATCATCGACTGCAGCTCGCTGTGAAAGACACTTTCTCCGATAATGACGCCACAAAACACGAACTTCGATTGTATCGTTGTACGTGGCGGAGGCTTGTAAAAAGTGAAAATATAGAGGAATAATATCTAGGCCTTCAGTAGGAAAATCCCACATAAGAAACCTATGATTCCCATGACATGCAAAGGAGTTATCTCATGCTTATTAAGATGTCCCTGAACTTTCTCTCCGAGCGAAGTATCTATGTGAATCCCATTTTTCTGCTTTGTCATTTCTGTTATATTTGACGCAAAGGCAATGTGTGATTTTATAAGTTCTTTATTTTTGCCAAATCTAAATTAACAAGTCTGTCTTTGCAAATCTTTCATCTCGGATTTCAGTCAGGGCCACTGATAGTGTCGGATGTATCCAGTTCTGAGACTCATGAGGACGAACCCAGTACTTCAGCAGTTCCGGTTGGTCCTTCTTCACTTGAGTTTTTTCTCATCAAACCAGTGCTTTGCTGGTATACCCATTCTCTGAATACCCATATCACTATCCATTGCGCTACACCTCCCTCTACCAACATCAATGTTACTGTACTTGCTTTTTTCGATGCAATAGAACTTACCTTGATCAAGCGTCCTTCTATAGGAGACCATGGATAAATTTCTACGCTCTGTGAACATCAAACTCAAGTAAATTCCTTAACATAGAGACTAAGACAATACTAAACAGTTGCCAAGAGGCTACATGAATCACAGTTGAATCTAAAAAGCGTAAAACAACAATTCCAACAAATTAATGGTTAGATACATCATGCTAATTCGGTAGAAAGAAATAGGCATGTATCTGATAATTATTTTTGAGCCAGCATGTCATGGGATCTGTTATGGGCTCTTGTACAGCCCGATACACATGTTTCGGCCTTGACATCCTCATCAGTTGGGCAGTATCCTTTGTCTTAGCCAATCCTCTTGTGGACTCCTGCATCCCCTTATATAGAGTAGGCGACGACAAACGATCTAGACGTGCCGTCAAGTGAAATAAATTACTAGATCGGCAGTGTTTTACATCGATTGCTCTTAGCTGAAATTTTCGAGGTATTATACTGTTCGTTACGAGTATAAGACCACGCTCAAAAGTCAATATATCCGATAATTTATAAATTATATCTATATATCTGATAAAAATCAATCATGGTGCAGTGAACATTGGTATACCAAAACGTCTTGAGCGACCGATCCTTGCATACTGTACTGTCTGGAGTAATCAGAGGTTACCGTATAAACAGTGTCTCTTTCCCAGGCACTGTTTTTGCAGATTTGATATGATTCTTTTCATATTATTCACATTAGCTAAGATATATTGTGCAATTCGAAAGAGCCACTGTAAATTAAGTTGAGCATGCCAGATAGATCCGTTATGTACACAGCGACCAATCAAATTAAGGCTTTTTAAAGGGCTTTCGTAGCTTTTGAACAAGTGCATGACGACGTCACGGTAGTTAATAATCTGTATGAGAAATAAGCTCCAATGTTCAGATTAATGCTCTCCTTCTAGGAATTCTTCTGTGAAAATATGCAATATTAAGCCGAATTTATATACCATGACTTATTTGATTGTGAAGGTTGAAGATTATAAAGTCGTATTTTACTTCAGTTTGACCCAACTATGTCGTCTTCCAGTGCCGCTCAACTTAAAAAGAATCCTGACGATGATGAACCTGAAAGCGCTTTCGGTTACACTCAAGGTACAGCAATGTGTTGAACATTTAAAACGGGTTAAATATTTTGACGACTTATTCCGTATATTTTCAGACAAAATAAAACGTAAATACGCTAAACTTTCCGGAAACTTGCTGCTGGTCTCGTGTGAGCGTGTTCCCGAGGCTGGCCTTGGCATTTCTTTAGCAGGAAATCGTGATCGTGAAAAGAACAGCACTTTTGTCTTAGGAGTGAAAGTTCAATGTCCTCTAACGGTGCGAGCGGGAGATGAGCTGCTTGAGGTCGGTACTTCTTACTATGTTTCCGATCGAGAGTGCTACAGTGAGGAAACTCCACTTTTTTCGAAAAAAATCTTTAGTTTCTTGAATTCATCAAATCCGAATGAGTCAGAACTTCGGAGCTAAATTTGAATCTAGTGGTCTTGTTTCTTGGAATGCCTATTTTTCATTCCTGAACAGCGTTGCATAAATATTAAAAAAACTTCGTTGTAGAATTTTTTTTATTTGTTCAGACATCATTTGACGTAAATACTTTGCATTGGCATCCGAAGTTTAATTTGCCAATGATTCTCTTCTTCCTGAAACATTATCTCTGCTGCTGTTGTTTTCGATGATTTTCTTTCAGGTCAATGGACAAGTCTTGGCAGGTCATTCTCATTTGGTTGCATCATCTATTATTCGACAATGCTGTGATAAGGGAGATGGTTTGGAGTTCGTAGTATGCCGTCGAGATGGCTCAATGGTATGGTATTGTTCGTTTCATTCATTACGTATAAGGCTTAGATACAAATTTTAGGATTTAGGACTCCATGAGGACCCTATTTTATCAATGCGTTTGATTTTACTTGGTTTTTTCATAGGTTTTGGCACTACAGCAATAGACACCAGATTATCAACCAGAAGTTTTGCCGCATCATGGCCGCTCAACGAACTCTTTATCGACATTTGTTGCTTTAAGAGTAAGAATTGGGGCGTGATGCGCAGGCGTTCGAAAACATCAACCGCGCAAAGGCTCAAGGATTTCTGCCCAGGCGAACATTGTTTCGGTTCTTTGCTGTGTTTTCTGCTGGCAACATCAGCTTGAAGGGCCAGCTGCGCTCCGAACGTCCACGAGAAGTTGATCAAGAGGCCGTCATCGAAGAAACTGAAGAGGATCCGACTTTGACTATCGAGGAGTACCGCCATATTGTCCTAACTAGTGGCTGTTTAACTATCACCTCTTTCAGTGCTGAGCACTCAACGAGCATGAAGAAGTTCCGAGGCATCAGTCATCTGCGTCGAGGATTGACAATTTCTCAAAATTCAAGGATGACGAGTTCTATAAGCGCGGTATTGATTTATTGCCTGAGAAATGGTAGAAATGTGTGCAGGCTGATGGCGCATACTTTGAGTAGTGTTGAGTAGTGCTGATCAGCAACTTTGATTACTTCTGGTCGTTAAAATTGATGCTTATTGCTCTAGTGCCAAAACCTGTGAGATGGCCTACTAACGCCTAATTCATCTGTTAAGGATGATGTTGCAATACGTCCACCTGAACCACCAGTTATGATCAAGGAGGAGAATGTGGTGAGCCATTCTTTGTTTACTGTACTTTTATTTTACTGATAAATGCAACCCAAAGAGCATTTATTTCGATCAACTTCAAAACTCTTCATCAATGGCTCTTAATAGAGAGGGCATATAATTGTTCAATCATTTATGATGGTTCCATAAAGATTTTTCAATGCAGTTTTCATGAATTCAGGATGGTCATAAACTCGCTGCCTGCTTTTTGATTGCAAAAGCATTGAAAATAGCTGTGTTTTGGAAATATGTAGATCTAAACTCCTATGATCTCTAATGTATATGCTTGTTTTTCCATGGTCAATATTATACTTTCTATGGTCGGAGTCTAGAAAGCCTTTATTTATCTCATTGTTGAGTTGAAATTTCTTATTGTCAAGTCCAATATCAGTACTAATTCCCTAGGTAGTCGTTTTGTACTCTGCAATTGAAGTGTAGTTTCGGCGATTTTTTTTCTCCGTTTGAGTAATGAAGGTTTTTGGCTGGCTGGGTTGTGGACTACTTGATTTTTCCACGCACTGAAGAAGTCGAAATCCCGAGACGTTAGCTTCTAAGTGTGAAGTGTCAGTGTTATAAACCTCGTCTTCGGATCAAAAAGAAAATAAAGGAATTTGAATTCACATCTTTCGTTTCGAGTGTTTTGGACACGTGGACATCGAAACACAGGTATCGTGCTCTATAAGTCAGCCCTCTTTGATAGACGACTGACAAGCGTGGCTCAAAAATAATTACCAGGCATATTGAAATTTAAATTCAGTTTTGTTTTTCGAAGCAATTTTTCTAAATAGATTACCATAAGGTGATACTTCCACTAATGTCGTTTACTCTCTCTCTCCCTCTCTCTCTCTCTCTCTTTCTTCCTCTCTCTACCTCTCTCTTTCTTGTGACATGAATCACACTTTGTTCACATCATTGGGAACTCATCAAGCCAGCTTTCTTTGTTGTTGTCTGCGAAAATATCTCGCCTCGATAAATAAAAATAAGTAATTCAGATAAATTTTTTCCCTCGATAAAATCGATTTGAAATTTGCTGAGAGCATGTTATGTTAGAGCGAACAGTTATGGAATTGCTAATGCCGCCGCGCTTCACGCAGATTTCTCCAGTTTTTTCTAGCGTCTCATCGCTGGATTGCATGCAAGCAAAGCGACTCGGGCAAAGTACAAATTAACGGATAAAACTGCTGTTTATTTGTATAAAAGCGAGTTGAGTGCACTCGCACATCTCCCTCCTCCTCCCTTCGTCCCTCCCATTCTGAAGGCGGCTGATCGATAGCCATGTTTCTTTCTGCAGTGTGTGTATGTGTGTGTGTGTGGTTAAGCTTCTGAGGGCGGTCTGCAGTGCTGTAGCTTCCTTTCTGCCTCCTCTCGTCCACCTTCTACCCGTACTCACTCATAATTGCTCAGCACATTAACTTTAAGCGTTGATTTCACTCTTTTGGTGTGTATTTCAAGTCTGGCAGCAAGCCACGTGGGTGAAAATTGGCTGGTTAGGCAAGAGAAATTGAGTAGAAAAGTGAATTTTTTGTGACGTGTGTAGCTCAGTGGTGAGAGGCGCTCGGCATTAGAACGTGGTTGTTCGTTCAATCCCGTGCATGCTCTCACCTTGCCTTTCAGCTCGCCAAGGTTGAGAAATCGGGTGCTCGTGTGGGAGGATAGAAAATTGAAATGATAGATTAGTAGAACACCGTAAGTCACATAGTACGCACCAGTTATGTATTCAATCACCTCTAACGATGCATAGTGGACTCGAATCCATGGTGTCTCTTTCCGGAGCTCAACGGTTCGACGAGTTGTATCCTCTATAATTCTACAAACCTCTGAAGATTATCTTGAACTAAATCCACTCTTTTCAAGTAGTGTTAATATAATGACTTTCAATCTAGTGTCTTTTGAACTTCGTTATTAACATTCAAAATAGCCTGGAAGAATGTTCCAACCTTTTCAGGATTGAAAATTCAGTAGCTTACGTACGTTTCGGCAGTCTCATCCGCCTCATCAGAGCTACATGCCCTACTATTCACTCCCTAGTAATAGTAGGGACGAGGAGGTCAATATAAGTATTATTTTCTTTTAGTCGTCGAAAATGGGTCAGCCAGTAGAAGTTGAATATCCAGCAGCTTAAGTAGTTTTTAGTGACGTTCATTTAAGAGCACTATATCACATTCTCACAGCATTACATATCATTCTTCTGAACTGTCTGGTATCTTTGAAACTCATCACGCAACTAAAATATTCTCTGTTGTTCGGTCCTGCGATTTTTGTCTTAGAGGATTTCCATGTGACTCGTGTTTTTAACATCGGAAAAAAAGCAGTACTTAATCGTGTTCATATTTTCAGCCCGAGCCTATGCCACCTACAGTTGATGTGTCTGCCGAGTCATCGCTGCATAATCTGGAAAGTGAGTCCATTATTGTGTATATTTCTCAGCACTCTCATTTCCTCTGTCATTTTTTTTCCGTAGAAAGAAAATTTTTCATCAAATTTCTGCCGAATGTAAGAACTAATAGAGCGTTTTAAAGTGCCGTACATGCACTAGAGAACTGTCGATTACCGTTACAATAACTCTTGTCTTCGCAAGTTGCCCTGCGAAATACATGTCTAAATGTGCTACATCCATCTGGTTTCTACTAGTGTATGGTGCCCAGGAAAATTATTCAGTCGTCCTCCATAATAAATGCTCCGCAAAAAAATCATCCGAGAAATTCTAAGCACGAGATGGGAGTGAATATCGCTAATGGCTATGTGTCACGCCTAGCTGAGAACTATAGAAAAAAGGATGTATTGTCGAAGGGGGACTGCAGATAAAACATTGATAAAACGAGAGTATAACTAAAAGAAACTGAGTTTTTAGGGTGATCTGCCAACTTTGGTGAAATCTGAGCAGATATATCCACAATAACTATATCTATGCAGATTATCTCGCAATACACACTACATCCTCAATAATGTATGTTAAGCGGTGATATTGGTTTGGCGTTTATTGCAGTACTTCTAGCGTACTAATGCACTTAGCTGGAGAAACATTATGAAGTTTGAGAGCATTCAAACATACTATTAGCCTTTCAATCTCATTTGATTTAGCAGCCAAAGTTTGTGTTTTCAACAAACCACATACCAGGCGGGTAATTGTGATGTCTAAGTATTCATTTTCGTTTTCCATAGCTACATATAGCTATGCGATTTACGAACTACTATTCAAAAAAAGGAAATAGTCTCACTAACAATTTTAATACAACCTTGGATTTCTTTCAGATTGAGGAAAAAGTGTCTAATCGAATAACGAGGTAACGGGTATCGTTTGCCCTGTTATGAGGTCTAGTAGGTCACTTGTACAGTAGTAGACAGCTGCTGTTTCGCCCTTGCAGGCTTCTTAGTAACCCGGTGCCTTTCGGCGCCTGAGGAGCCTGCAAGGACGAAACAGCAACTGTCTACCATCGTAGAAGTACCGTACCGAATCCCGTAATAGGCTCAAACATGTTAATATGTGATCAGATTATCACTGTTCGGAACGAGGTCTCCTTAAAACAACCGAGAGATAGGTATGAATAACGAGAATTAGGCGTCTCTAGAAAATCTTTTTCTGGAACCACCATGCACCTCTAATGTGCACATCCAGTCACAAGATCGCATAAAAATCGGTACTTATTTGGTACTCAGTAATCAGGTTCAATGTGACAGGGTAATTCCTTGAAATCATCAATTTAGCTGGGGTCACAAAATCGTAAGGGGACATAAAAATGGTTTCAGAGGGCGATAACTTACCGTATATACTACATTATAGTGTACTCACTGTATGCTAATAAATAACTAATAATACTAGGTGCATTTTCGTTGAGAATTTACCAATTTTTCATAGCGTTCAATATGCGGGAAAATTTTTTGTCTCTCACTGTAATATCTTCTGCTTTTTTTTCTATGACTCGTAAAATTAGCATTGTAATCAAGAAGTCGACTCTATCGAAATTATGATCAATTTGCGCTTGGGTAAGCGCTCAGTTTCCGCTCATTTTTTTTTTGGAAAAATTAGCAAAATATACAATCTCTAATTGACTAGTCGATAACCTACCGTACCTTTACCGCACTTTTCCAGCAAATGGTGTCTTGTTTCGAGAAAATATCGTGACATCCGAACTTTTTCCTTACTTATCTGCTTTGCCTGCTTCTTCTGCTTAATTAAGTCATTCTTACGAATTCGCATACAGCGTCACTCATGCGTTTCTCTCTTTACTTCTCTACAACTGACAGCATTTCTTGCTCCTCATCATTGATCGTACTTGTGAGGAAACAAGCCACAGCGAACGGCACTCTTTTGCCCTCATTAGTTATGATCCACATTGGAACGACGAATGTGCACTCTTAGAAAAGGCCTTATGAGTTTTTCACGTCGTGGTGAAATCTGAGACTTATCAAACTTCCCTAAGAAGGTTTTCGATTCTTCATGGAAGCTACCTCAGTTTGCTTTCGAAATATTATTCAATATGCATGGTCACGACTAATTTGCCATGTACAGTCTCGATAACGGCATCTCTGTACTTTTACCGATCACCGATCACCTTACACTGCTCCCCGATGTGGTTTTGTTTTCGCTGTGCTAATGAGCTTAACAGCGCATTATATTTACAACCAAATTTTTGATGGAAAACGTATTTCAGTGACTTAGTCTTGATCGAATACATTTTAGCTGAATTGTAATTATGGGAAATAGACTTGTACAAGTGAATAAAGTGTAATTACTATTCTTCAATCATATATATAGTATATATGTCCCTTTATTTCCTTCATTAGTACATTAGGAGGTATGTGAAGGAATTTAGACTATACCAAATTATCAGTTCGCATTTGTTGAACTCTCAAAAACGCGAAGCATTCGTCGATAGAAATATTTAAAGTGATTGGCCAATCTCATAACAGTCAGTGTACCGTACAAAATAAGAAGCGCCAATCAATACGCTCCTTTTTCTGGCTCAAAATTTCTTCTTCTCCCTTCTTTTATTCCTGGAAGCAGAACAATAGAGCGATAATCTCAAGAAATCCGTTGAGCTCTCCCACGGAAAATATAGACTGAATACACATAGATAGTGACACCTCAATCGCACGCTACAATCGACTATAGGTTGGGTTTTGAACAAGCTGGAATAGTATAGAGTGATTTGGTGTTAAACGATATTTCTCACCGCAATATTTAGAGATCACCAAAAATAATATTGATGCTGTTACACATATCAAAGAGGCCAGTGGAGCCAAGCATATTGAAGCGAGTGTTCCTATCACACAAGTTATGATTTGCCTCATAGATCACCACTGATATTTTCACATGCTTTTGCTGTCGTGATCGGTACCAGTTCGTGATTGAACGTCTACTGAATGCGATCTGTCTCTTGGGTCGTTTTCAAACTGCGAAATCAAGAACATGACTCGAGCACATCGTCAGGCTCATCTCCAACCTTCAAAAATGCATATTGCAGACTTGAAAGGTCTTCACCTATATCGATATAATTTATCATTCATCTATAAAACTTTACATTTCAGTCGACTTTTTCAGGCATAATCCAAAAGTTGTTACTGTTGAAAAATTGTTACACGACTTTCGAGATCTCTACTTGTCAATTTTATGTGATTTAGATATGGCTATGTAATACTACAAATAGTTGTATAATTCGATATTCGATGTGGCTAACAAGTAAATATAGTTCCGTATGACTTCTCACAAATTACTTAGTGATTAATAGCACGAGAGTTTCTATGCCGAAGAGTAGAGTGCTGAGTTATATATGGTTTCTCACGACGAGTAAGCTTCTTTATCTTGTACTTTATGTCCAATATGGCAAAGCATCGGGGCATATTCCAAATACTTTTTATTCATATTGGCGTATTCCTTATTAGCGAATTTTTTCAAGATTCTAGATATTTTGCAGTGAAAATTTTCATTTACTTGTCCTTGTATTTTTTATCGTTGATATTTTATGCAGACGCACGAAAGAAAAGCTTTGGCTTAGAAAGGACGACGGCTATCGAAACTGGCCGGGAGACTCTCATAGAAATCGACAAGGTATCTATGTAATAGGTTTGCTCATTTTGCATCAACGAGAGTATATTGATTATCATTAGCAAATACGGGAAATACTACTTAGTCATTCTAGGATGGAAAGGGACTTGGTTTGTCGATTGTTGGAGGATCAGATACTGTGCTGGGTACTGTAGTGATCCACGAGGTTTATCCAGACGGAGCAGCTGCTCATGATGGACGACTGAAGCCAGGAGATCAGGTTTTAGAGGTACGATAAAACATTGCCGATAAGTTCTTCAAATTTCCCTCCATAGGTGGGAATAATGCACGAAGAGATTACTGTGTTGGTTTTTTGAGTGTTATTACAGAAAGATTCAAATATGAGGATTCACTTGGATTCTTTTCAAAAAACTGTGATTATTATTACCATAAGTGTAATGATTATTCCTAGATTGTCAACCGGCAAAAATATTACATACTATGTAATTATTACTTTATCACAGAATTTCATTCAAAAAATTGAAATTCTTATTATAGATGTAACAACCAGTCATAAATTATAAACTGGCAGAAGTAATAAGTAGTAAGGTAATTGAACAAAAATTAGGGATAATCATACCAGTAATTTTCAATAATAGTAACTGGTCTTATTAATGATTTATCACTTATGCCAGATAATCCTTTTTCAGCCACGCATGCCATGTGGTCTGTCAAATAGGCTGATTTATAAAGCCCGATACACGTGTTTTGACCTTGACGGTCTCGTCAGTCGAGCAATTACCCTCCGCCTTTAAAATCCTCTCGGGGCCTCAGTCCCCTATACTAAAAGTAGGCGACGACAAACATTTTACACCCTATATCCAGGTGCAATCATTACCGAACACACAGTGTTGTACACTCGATTGCTCTTGGCTGGTATCTTTAGTACATCAGACCTTTCTTTTCAAGTGTTTTCTCAAAACCACACCTCTTAGTATAAGGGACTGAGCGTCCCGAGAGGATTGGCTAAAGACGAAGGGTAACTGCCCGACTGACGAAACCGCCAAAGTCGAAACACGTGTATCGGGCTCTTTAAGTCGGCCCATTTAACAGACCACATGACATGCGTAGCTCAAAAATGATTATTTGGCATATTGATATTTGAGCTGTGGTCTTAAGCAACCAATCAAGAAGAAAAGATTTATCACTCAATTATTCAACTTATTTTTTGTTACTTATCATTATAATCATAGTTGCTAAAACAATACACTTTATCTAACAGAAATTTTATCATAATGGATAAAGGACAAGGCTTTCGGCGTTGATCAATCCCTGGAGGATGCGCCATGCATTCGTCTTCAATTTTAACTTCGTCTGAGATGATTGAATGCACATCTGGGCTTTACAATGACTCGTCGGGCCTCCTGCTGTATCGAGTCAGTGCTGTTTATCTCCCCAAATAAGTTTGCAACCAGTCCGGTGCCGATTTACCGACCCCGCAGGGATGGAAGACTTGGTGAGCCAGGGGCGCGAGATCAAACCATCGACCTTGTGTGCGGCACAGGGCACATTTAACCACTGCGCCTCATGCCCTCATAACTTATTATTGCAAAATATGTTAGAAGGTTTTTTGAATTGTGTTGGAGCCATAGAACTAATCATTTGCCAAGATTTCCGCTACAAAATCTTTTGTAAATCAGTGCATAATTGTGTGTAGCTCACAATATGGTGACTTGACATGATGTTTCGTCTATAGTTTGAAATAAAATCATCTATTCATGGATCACAATTAGCCACGAAATTTACTGGGTCAACATGGGAAAAAAATGGATTCGAAAAAAATCTACTTCTAACGCTCTCCGTCACTTCTTAAAGTTAATCCTTATTAAATTCCTGTTTCTGGAAGTCTTACACTTACGTGAGCATTGATGTTATGTTTTATGGCGTACAGTTTCGTACTTTTCATTGATACGCTCGTAACTTCTAATTCGTCGATTCGTTTGCATTCGGTTAACAACTAACGTAGTCTGAGTGGCATACTAAGAGATGTTGATTGTAGTATCAACTAGATTGCATAAAATTCACGTGTGCGAGGAATGTGAAATGTGCTCAGCATTCTTTTCTTGTTAAGTAATTTGCTGATACGTTATACAGTGAGAAGTGAAGATGAAACTTAGCCTATAATGGCCATCAAGTAGGAGCTGGCCGAAAACTACGCGCTACCAAGAAGTAAAGTTTATGGTTTCGCGGTCACAATCCATTCTCCAAGCAAGGATGAACTGGAACTGACTCTTACTGCAACACACCTACATGGCTGGGTGTGGATGCACTAGCAGATTTGCAGGTTCTACGCGTGCTATGCAGCGCTCAGAAGTGCCCCGGGGTTCACACACGGACGTCGGTTCACTTTTCTGATAAAAAGCGTGTTTGATGGTACGGAGCCTAGAAATGCAGTTGGACAGGATATGGATAGTCTTTGGAAGGAATATCCGAGTTGCTTGGTTCAGGTCCTGGAAATAGTTTTAAGTTCAGAGGAAGGGGAATAGAGGAAAGGGGCATTAAAGACGATTTTGAATTATTTGTCATGTAGTAAGAAGAATTGGCAACCTTCTTAACGAAAAAAGCACTAGAATCAAGTGCAAGTGGGGAAAGCATCTACTACAACCACTTCCAAGATGTGCGAATGTGTTTGTGGCTCTCTTTAACAAACTTTGCTCTTTGCTGTTCCTTCGTAGAATGAGAAAGTCGCACTTCGCTTTACTAGAATCTGATCACCATCATGGACCATGATTGCATGAGGAAGGAATGAGTGAGAAATATGCTATGAATCGCATTTGTTGCGAAAGTTTGAGTTATAGACTTGGGTAAATGTACTCGAGGCATACGCTGCTTTTGTTCCTTTTAACAAGATTGAAGCATTTGATATATATATACATTCTCCATGAAAAATTTCTGTGTACCAATTTTTTTGCAACAGTTGCAGCAACTGTCTTTGTAAATGTTTTGGTTCATCAATATTCTGTTTGTAGCATTGTTCACAAATGACCAGAAATTCCGCTTACAAGACTAACTATTTGTTCATCCTTGCTTAGGTGTTCTCAATCCATTCAAAAGCTTCGGATTGCCACTATTAGGCAATGTCGCACGCTGACCTACGCAATTCCTTCTAAAGCTTCAAATATTTTGTGATTTTGCACATAATTTGGAAGATGTTTTCGTCGACGATGTTCCTAATGTCGCTGAAAGCCTGAGCAATTCGCGCTGATCGGAAGAGATTTTGGAATTTGTGAGGGATAATTTGTGGGAATGAAGTGCGACACCTAGACAGAACTTAAAGCTCTGTTTTAGTAGAAATATATAGCTTTGAAAGAGACTGAGTTCGAAGTGATAATGACCCATCTGACGCGTGTGGCACAGTGGTATTGGCACAGGTGCCCTGACCACACACACGGTCTCTGGTTCAGGGCCGCGTTTCAAGGAAGGTCACCACTCCCTAGAATCCTTCCAGGGTCGCTAATTCGGTACCTGACTTCTCTATAAAGATAACAGCACAGGGCTGATATTGGTAAGCCACAGTGAGTCATTGCAATGGCCAGATATGCATTCAGCCACTTTCAACGATAGTTAATGGAGTGGAGTGCATGGCGTATCCCTCAGGGATTAATCAATGCCGAGAGCTTAGTCCTTTGTTCTTTGTTGACGTATCTAATATAATCACGGAAGACACAATTTCTATGCTGAATTTTGAGCTCTCTACGAACGTTCTCAATTGTTGGCCCTGGGTACTTTTGCTTTTATGGAATCTGCTCTTATAATTTCCTTGTATGTTACTTCGATGACAACTCGGTACTGCTGAGCACAGTAGGAGTCGTCATATAACTCATTCTATGTTATCCGCGGAAAAGTTGTCCTTCCGATCTTCAAAGGTCATTTCTTTTCCAAGACGTTTTATATCTTAATCAATATAATCTGATAACATATTTTGAGCCTTTCATGAGGTTTATTATGGCACTTATACAGTGCAAGACACGTGTTACGGCATCACAGCCCCGTCAGTTGCACTGCCTTTCGATTCAGTCAATTTCGCGGGAGGATATCGTCTTCACAGAGGAACAGCTGCCAAAATATTCACATATGCAGTAGGTGATAATTCCACTGAACAGGCAGTGATGTACAGTCGGATTGGACGTGGCTGGTAAAACATATATTAGGGTTATCTCCTCGCGTAACTGACTCACCCGAAAAACACTGTGAAATTGACGAGGCTGTAATGCCGAAACACGTACTTGCTTTGTATTAGTGCCATAATAGAGCTCATGAAAGGCTCATAATATGTTATCAGATTATATTGTTTTGAACGAGGTCTCAAAAAGAAAACAGTCAAAAAGGAAGGTATCTCGGTCATTATCCAAATTCGGTTTTGAATATGTGATCTGTTCGCTCCTTCTATTGCATAGCGAATTACTCGGATATCAAATGGTAATATTTAGGTCCTTCACTAAATTCCTCAATATTTCAGTCCTATATGAAGAGCGCCAAATCCCATTAGATCTTTGATTATGTCATCGTGGTGAGAAGCAAATTGTAGTGACGTCCTCTCAAATATATTCATTCTTAAATGATTGTCGACGTTTTTCCTAATTGGCTCTTCGTCGCTTTACTTCTCACGCGATTTTCCGATTGGGATTGCCAAGTAATATTGACAATTTATAAATTGTTTTCCCTTCAAACACATTTTAACTAAAACTAGACCAAGGAATATGGATAATTTTAGGTCAACAATTTTTCGCTTCGTGGGGTGACTCATGACCAAGCGATTTCTGCTCTACGCCGAACACCTCCGAAGGTAACACTCTTGAACAATACGCGCATATACTTGCTTACCGTTAAAGCTCTTTTCAAGGTTCGACTTCTCATTTATCGAGACGTTAATCTACAGCTGAGTTTACTTGACCCGACGCAAATCTACAACATATTCGAAGTTGAGTTGGTAAAGAAACCTGGACGCGGATTGGGTCTGAGCATTGGTGAGTGGTTGAAACTTTGACGGAAGGGTTATTTGCTAAGGCACCATTTCATCCCAGGCGTATCAAACATTTTCTGTAGAACTGCCGAGTAATTAACGAACAATGCTAAACAAATTCAAAAATAACATTTATTCAAAATCCGGGTTTCCCATCGTTGACAGGGAAGCGCACATGGATTGCGTGCAGATCCATGTCTCTGTTGCGTAATACATTAGGAATAGCTGAATTCAGGGGTTGAAAAGAGATTAGATACTTCGAGTTGGTTAGCCTTCTCCCTGACGTTATCTAGACTCGCTATACTCTCATTCTTCCACAAATCTCATCATTTAATCTAGGTTCTTTCAAGTGCATAACTGAATTTCCCCTATAAGACGAGAATGTATTGTTCAAGGCTTATCGAACATCATTTTCTCATGTCGATATTCCGTAGACCATCTCAATTTTCTCAATGTACACAGTGCTGTGAGAAAGTCTCCCACTGATTGCCTTGTTTTTTTTGCCAGTCATTTCTATGTCATATATCAACAAGAATGTCATGGCCATAGTCACCCGTTTCTTCCAACGGATTGATTGTCACTACTTTTAAGACATTTTTCTGATGATGTTCATACTTCTTGTTTTAATGTGTGCCTCTTTCGCAATTTCTTTCTTGTCATAAGGTCTATTTAGGCATTCGCTAAAAAGAAGTATGCTTAGCATAGGCAAGAAGGCGTCCAATCAGCGATTGTCTGAAACATTTTGGGTGCCCGGTTCCTTTACGCGCCAGATTTTATTCATTTTGAAACCTTTTTATTGCTTAATAGTTATTTCTGATCCCAGTTCCAATTGGAAAAGAGATAGTTTCTCATCGAGAAAGATAGCTATGTCTACTAGGTTGATAAAAACTATCTCGACTCCACGCCTATCCTGTGAGGCTGGAGTAACCGCATCTTTCGAGTACTATAACTTGGTAGTAGTCCTGATTTGTGAACAACTGGTATTCGCTAGCCGAAAGGTCCGCCAAGTGCGCTGGATAGAAAGTCTTTTAGCCTAATTTATTTGGTATGTGTCGCACAAGGTGTCTAATAGATAGTCTGAAGTTGTCGTACAAGAAGGTTTGACCTTTTCCGCTAACGAACTCTAAGTAACTACGATACTTATAGATCCGTTTCACTGATTTTGTGATCATAATCTTCGCTTCAATTGTTTCGGGTGGACGCAGGGGATTTAGATGAACAAGTGTGGACAAGTCCAGCTCATGACATCAGCACAGTGATCTTCTCGTGCAAATTCGGTCTGCGTATTTGTGGAGTCTCTAGATTGGTATGAAGATTGCTCTGAATCTCTTCTATTCGCATATAAAATGTAGTCTTCAGTCTTCATCGTACTTCCCAGCATGATTGATGAATGAGTCGATTTTTTTCTTGAATTCGGATGTGGAAACAAGATTCTTTCTACTTGTCAGAGTTCCGTCCCGTGGTTTTCCTGTTGGAGCTTTGGAGGGATTGAGCAGATTACGTCACAGTCGACTTGATCATTCCAAACTCTATCATTATAAATCAAGCGATGGAAGATCTATCAAATGCTTTGTTTAGCATTAGCAGATTAAAAAGATGGACAGTAACATAAAAATTAGTATTTATTACATAATGAGTCGCTAGAATCTATGATAACAGACCCTCCTTCATTTTCATCAACCAGACCATTTTGCAGTTTATTACATGGAACTTTGCTTCAGTCCAGAATCTGAAAATTACGTAAATTCGTCGCTTAACCAGTTTCTTGGAAGAGTCGAAACGCTCGTCTGAAAAAATTGCAGCAGCTGCGGATATAGAAAAAGTTCGATTTCCGATTATAAGGAAATGGAATAGACGGAAAGAGCCGCTGTGAATAGAATTCAAGAGTTCTGTAGTAAGGAAAATGAGCCTGCTCATGGACCCAACTGTGTGGATGATATGGAAAAGTTTTCACGAAGGTCCCCCAGGAAGAAGAGCCATCGAACCTCTTCGATTGTTGTCGTTGATGTAATAAGCTCAAGCTATTTTGGTAGTTTTCAGTTGGATTAGAAATAAAAATGATCAGCCAAGGAGATTGACATTGCCAGCCTCCTTCGGACCACTACGTAAGTCGCAGTAACAACACAATGAACACGTTTATTCAGTCTTCAATCAGCTGATCATTCTTCTTTTTTTTATTTTCATTTTTATTTTCATTTTTTCCATTTGATAATCATTCTTCATTGGAATTAGTCAAGTTTTTTCTTATATAGTGGCACAAAAAGAAACGTGTACTGGAAAAAGTAGTCCTGCGCAAACTTCTTGATCGAAGTTTTCCTTCGTTCTAGATACACAGTTAGACAACCGACTACTCAATTGCATATTCTTGATTTTCGTTATGACAGACCGTCCTCAACAGTTTGTCTAAGTTGATGCAAAAATCTAAGCTTTAGTAAGCTTTCGAACGATACATCGAACCATTACTAATTTTGGGATGCGGAAGAGAAAATCTTCATTATAGTTATAGATTTACACGCTTGTTTTCATACCGCCTGAATGCCGGTGTACTCCCTTGCCCCATTCACGAATACAGCGTAGTTTTATACGTAATAACACATAATAATAGTGTAAGAAAATGTTTTGAGCCTTTCCGAGAATGGTGTCTTAGAGCTTACGTACGTTTCGGAAGTCTAGTCTGCCTCATCTGAGCTACACGCCCCTTTAGTCACCTGTCTGGCGAAACTTACGTAAGCCACTAACATAGCAACCTCGAAAAGGGTCAAAACATTCTCTCAAATTATATTGAATATTCATAGCGAGGTTCAAAAATCAGTCAATTGAAAGGCCTAATAAGAGTGACTGTGAAATGAAAAATTTTGTGAGTTTCAGTAGGTCGCAAGAATGAACCTGGCGTTTACGTGAGTGAAGTGGTGAAAGGAGGTGCGGCTGAAGCGGACAATCGGCTAATGACGGGTGATCAGGTGATCTGAAGAAATTTTCAAAGTTTGCTATTCTGGGTTGTAATAGCCGTTGTTCAGATTCTTGCCGTAAATGGTCAAGATGTAGCGAATTCGATGCAAGAAGATGTAGCCGCAATGCTGAAAACTTGTGTCGGACGTGTTTGCCTCAAGGTTTCTATGTTTCAATCTATTTCAGTAATAAATAAGTGATAGAAAGATTAGTGTTCATTGAGATGAAGTATTTCAAATTACTGTGAGTGGAACACATGCCTCACGTATTGGGTAACGCAAGCTTGTTTAGTAAAATAAGTAGGCGTAAAAAGTTGCCGCTTAGGGCATGGAAGCGATTTAACATAAGAATTTTTGTGCTGTCAGCTACTTTTTTGGAAGAATTATTATCACTATCAATCTATTATACGAATTTTACTACAAAACGGTATATAAAAACATGAGTGCTGAGCAAAAACACGGCCTCAGGCGCGAATTGAACCCGCGTTTTATCTAAACCGGGGATGCGTGCTCTACCACTATGCTACCGAGGCACATTTGCCCCACCAGTCATTCTTCAACTTCTCTATGTTAGCTGTCAGCCACCAACCTTTATCAGGTTTGGTCGGGTATGCGATTTCGCTTTATAAACCCAGTTGAGCTGACAACCATTGCAATGAGTAATACTTGAAATTTCTAGTATTTTTGCTGCATTTTGCACTGTTATGATGTTTCGTTTATACAAAGATGTTGAAGAATGAGTGGTAGCGCAAATGTGCCTCGTTGGCATAGTGGTAGAGCACGCGTCCCCGGTATCGATGAAAAGCGGGTCCAATTCCTTCCCGCTTGAGGTCGTGCTTTTGCTCATCACTCAATTTTCTTAGGTATATTCGAAACATCAAGACATAGCGAAATCCAGTAAAAATACTATAAATCGAAGTTTTGACCTAATAATTTGGATTCTGCTTATGTAGATTGGAGTGAGATGTTTAATTGTGCTCAAAATCTCCAGAGATGAATGGAGAGCGCGTATGAATTCTTTCATCATGTGTCATCATTATCATATGCATCATATCCTTATATCATATTCAATCTACGCGTCGTGCCTTAAGTACCAGAAATGCCGCAGATATCTTCAGCGATTGTTGATAGGGTGAAGACTTAGCTGAGAGAAAAGCAAGCCAAGGGCCCTGATGGTTCAGTGGGTAACACATGGGTTTGTGTAAGTGGGAATTTCGAGTTTGAGGCCACCTCAAGTCACTACAAATTCTGCTCGCATCTCAGCAGTCTTGTGATTTGATGTCCCAAAAATCCTTTGGGATAAAAATGCAACGAGTTTAAAATCAGTGAATGCTTACCGAAATCACACACATCACACCATAGAAGAACTACATGCTATATTCAGGTTGGACGCTGGAAGATTACCGAAACAGCAAATCGAGTCCATGCCGCTGCGGAGGCTGCACTTGCTAAGTCACATACCACTCCACGGGTTAATTTTTTTTTGTTTTTAACTCAAAAAAAAAATTTACTTGACAGTAAGTATGTGCAATGTATCATATACAAATCTTTGATTAGGTGTCCTATGCATTTCTTGAAACATAGACATCAACGGCGTGCGAAAAATGGCAGCGGGAGATGAAAAGCACATGTTTATACCTAGTCTCTAATGTCTGAATCAATATGAAATTCCAAAAACATTAAAAGTTTAACACGCGAAGCACTCTACAACTAAATCCGTATTTTTTCGAAGCTCACAATACTTGAATACTTGAATAGTTGGATACTTGGTGTGCCCGTCTTCATTGGTGGTTTAACTCCCAGCATAGTTTCCATTCGTTTCTCTTTCGCGCGATTGTCGTCCATGATGATGGTCTATCTCGAACATGGCGATTCACGCGAGCCCCTATGATGCAAAATATATATATATATTACATTTTAATTTCCTATCTAAAAGAGCATTTGAGACTGCTTTTGCGTTTCGACGTACTCTACGAGGTATGGTCACGATATTTTCTTAACACATTTTGTCCCATGGCCTGAATGTCATTTGTTATTCGGACGGTTCGTGCCATATGTACAGATTTCAAGGCAATCGCCAATCAGTCGGCCTAAAATTTGCAATCGAATGCAAACTTTCTGATCACAATACAGTGCGACACAATTTGCACTACGAGCAATAGGATGAATATCTTAAAAAATTTATTTGCCGCACCTTTCCTGTTTACTTATCACTGAATAAATACCGATTTTGGTGTGCGTAGAAATTTCAGATCTAATTGGTGGCCAAATTTACCGTTGGTCATGCTTTCGGTAAGGAGACATGTGCGTAGAACTAGTAGATAGTAGTAGCTCCCTAGTTCCTCATAACTTAAAAATCAACCCATTTCGTTCATCCGATCACAAAGCCGCATTGGAATCAATGTTGACTTGAAACTATTTTCCTGAGACCTTTGTTCATTTCGCATGTTCACAGAATAGAAAAAACGCTGGAAAAAAGTCTCGATGGAATGGGGTGAGTTGAAGATTTATTTTGAGAGGGACCTAATTACCCTACCCACAACCTATACATTGATCGGATGAGGTGGAGTAGGTTAACAAGTGTTTTTGCTTTTCAATTCAAATCATATGGGGGTATTTATTCAGACATTTCCGTGGGAATTCTCAATTTACTTCCATTTTGACGAGTTTTACCCATGGGTCTTCTCTCAGTGAGTTTTTATTTAGACTGAAGAGTCACGGCAAGCAGATTTACCGGAACGCTGTGATGTTCCTTCACCAGCACCTCCGCTTCGTCCACTCATTACCCATACTTCTCCAGAAGGAGAAGCTGTGACTGAATCGGATCCACATCTATCGCCAGTCACCGAAGAGCCAAGTAGTGGCGCTGATATGGTATGTTCATTCAAATCAACGATGCCCTTAAGTCTTCCAAAAATGAGCTTTCACTTTGATTTGTTATCTATTTGTCAAAGTAAACAATTTTACTAATTACAGCGAAGCCTGTTAGAAGAAGATCGTGGTTCACAAGGCGTGGAATTGCTGCATGATTTGAAAGAAGAAGGAAGCGACACGTTGCTGTTTGAATTGAAAAAGGTAGCGTGTGGATATTTGATTGCTGTGGGTTGCACAAAATCTCAAAAACTTCCACTTGTTTATTTTTCCTTAGATTTGCTTACATAACAGTATTACAATGTGTATTTTTACTTATTCACTCGCTTCCATCCATCCTCACGAATATTGGGGACTCTAGAACAATTACAATCCACTTAGCACTGGTTTAGCGCAGGACTAGAGCAGACCTTTTTTATGTTTAATTTTATTTCGTCAAGACATGCGGCAGTCTGCGACGTAATCATAGCGTAATTCTATTATTTGCATACAAAAGTATTTTTCTGTTAGAAATACGGTAGCTGCTCCAAATCCTATTCTGAGATTTTCAAAGTTCTTAGATTAAAAACGAAAAAAGCACTTAGCTTGTGGCCTAGTACATATGGAGATTTTTAAACGGTCGCTTCACAGGGTTCTCTGACATCAAGTACCCATTAAAAACTAGCGGAATTACATTTCATCGGAGTTATCTTGAAAGAGGTAACACAAAAAACACTTCAGCTAGTTTTTTGCCGTACCAGCGAATAGTTTTTTTTTTCTCTACGAAATTGCATAGACGTCATCCTCAATCTCTTTCCTTTCTCATGAAGATGTCTGCTGTCTTTTTCATGAATGCTGGTTAAAGCTGTTAAGCGTTATTCCTTCCATTGCTTTAATTGTCTGACTCATTCGACGATCTACGGGACGACAAGTGATCCAGATTATGCTGAATCATTCTGCTAGAGCATTCGCTGATCTCCACCGAAATAATTGCCGTCCTGTGTCGATCGGAGGGGTCTCCAATGAATAATTCTGGTATCCTTTTGTCGACTATGGAGGGAAACCAAGCCAACGACCATGTCAAAAGCACATGTAACCATTGCACTTCGCGCGCTTAGTCCTTGAAGGAACTCTGAATTCAGACCAACATTGCTAACGCACCGCAGACGCGATTCATTTGATGGCCTTGACATTCGGGACGGTGCATAATTTCTAACGTTTGTGAACTCTTTAGTTTGTTTTCGGCAGTAAGCGATAATGTTCTTGAGAGTTAGAAAACTTTGCCGCTTGTGTAAATGCCAAGATTTAGAAAAGATTTTGTTCCGTAGCTGTATGGTTATCAATGCTGTTGTTCACTGTGTTCACTATTCTCCACCATTCAGACCCACTGCTATCAGTATTTCGAGTTTTGGAGCTTATGTTGCATTTCTTGGTACTTCTTATTCCCGCCCACACGACTCACGATAGTGCCCATGACACATGAGAGCGATTGGAAGTGAATTAGCAGTCAATTAAATTACAAAAAAAAGAGGCTCTCGGACTTGATTTTTCCCTGAGGGATGATGCATTTTCCCCTATTCGTAGAATTAGTGAAGATGACTGAATACATATTCGGTCTTTATAAAGTCTCGCGGTGGCCTACCGATCTATCAAGCCAGTGTTGCTATACTTCGGGGCTAGTTTGGTAGCATTTCGCTGACCACGGAGGAATGGTAGGGCTGGTTAGCTTTGGACGCGGAATCGAACCTTTATCACGTGTGTGGCAGGGCGCTTCTAACCACTGGGCCATATGCGCGCAAGAAAACAGTTAAATGCAGGACAAATTTCTGGTCAATGAATTCGTTGTGAAAAAGGTTTAAAGCATTTTATTAAGTGTAAACAGTTGATTCTTTGGTCTGACTTTATCTTGCGCTGTTTTCCATAAGATATGGAATAATTACAAAACTCGATTGGGAAAGTTCTGCACGGCAACATAGACCGTCAGAAAGTGACCCAGATGATAGTATAGCGGCGGCTTGAGGCGCTGCTAATAGACGTATACATCCATGTCGTCTGTTGTGCTGGGTAGGTTACTTCTTTTTGGTTGACGTAATTGTCTTTGAAATAATAAATTTATTCGCATCACATGCCGAGTAATTAAGCAAGAATTGTGTTTTAAGACAGTACTCGGAAACTATGCAGAAGGAATATTTACTGCAGAAGCTGCTCATAACTTTTATGAAATAAACGACCGTCTTCGTTGCACCAATCTTATTTCAATTCTGTGCACGTTAGGTTTCCTCAAATCGAAAAAGAATTTCACCAGAAGTAATTAGCGGTTGAACAGTGTTCTGGTTTTTTTCAACAAAAAAAGTCATTGGGTAGAGCACGAAGTAATTAACGCTGGATTTTCTTTTTACAGAACTGGGCTGACGCGCTCATTGTTCTTAACATTGTCATGCTAAAAAATTTAATATACATGACTACTTGTAGTGAATACGGATAAAACTAATATCACCTCGTTTTTAGATTCCCGATCAACAACTCGGAATGGGTATCGGTAAGCGATCAAGAGGCATTCTCGTAACCTCCCTTCAACCCGGTTCGGTTGCTGCTGAGAAACTCAAAGTTGGAGACAGAATACTCGCCGTAAATGCTTTACCCGTCACCGATCAGGTTTGCATCTTTTGTTTTTGTGGCTGCTATCGATATAGAGTAGAAATGATCGACGGCTTCACATGTAAAGCGTCTTAGCGATAAGACTCGTAATAGTGCTAACTATTTATGAGGAATGTGAGTAAAATATCATAGAGTTAAAAAGGACTAAAATGTGTCAAGTCTGTAAGGAAAGCTATAAGACGTTATTGCCTGCCCTCGGATATCAACCAATGACGGTCGGGAATGGAAACATTTTGACTGTACCTTTACAGATATCATACGCTAGTTTTTTAGAAGAGCTCCATATTGGGACATAGAACAAAGTGATGGGCGGAAAAAGTTAGAGGCTTTTAAGCTTGTCATAGCAACTGAAACTATGCGTGATAACTCACACTCGCAAAGTCCTTTTTGAGTCGTCCACTTGCCTGGCGGAGGAGAGTGCCTCAATAATGTTGACTATGCCATTGTATGTCTACAAATTAACCTAATCAATCTGGATGTTGTTAAAAAACCTATAAGGTATATGACTACCTCTCTTTGAAAAGATTTCCATTTCTATGAAAGGTAGCCCTAAAATCAGAGAACAAAATGCCAAGGTGACTTCAAATCTGGACTGTAATATACATTTTTTGGATGATTTTCAAAATTTTGTTCTCAACAGTATCTCTGAAGATGACCTCCTACCAAACATCGTTGGTATAGTAATTTGAAAAGTAAGGAATTCATAGACTCCTGCCGTTATGGTCCATCGCCGTACTATTTATTTGGCCGGCTAGAAATTTTCGAAAATTTCCATTTTTGTTACTTATCTTCATGCATTCGTTTTTTGCTACTACTATCGTTTACAGCAACTTCTTGCCTTTATTTTGAAACACAAAATTTTTGCATTTGTTCTAAGATGGATTTGTGCCAAGGCCAAAAACCCATTGTTGATGCTACACAAGTATCATTGCGTGCAAAAGCAGCACTTGAATCCAAAGGATACTCGTGTAGCATCAACAATCGCTTTTGCTCTCGGGAAAATATCAATTTATAACGAATGCAAAAGTTTTATATATTAATTAACTGCAAGAAGCTGCTTCAAACGATTCTTAAAAACAAAAGCTCAAATGCACAAAAAATACTAAACATTAATGAAGAAGTCCGGGAAACTGCTAGCCATCCCAACAATGCTTTAAAGGAGTTCGACCCCTCAACTTGTTGTCCTAAAGTGGCCCCAATGATTGCGAACTGATACGTGCTTAGAAATCGCCTCGAAAAGGCGTTATCGGCCGAAAATATATTTTGATGAGATAAGGACAGGAACACGATTAAGTAGAGCATCTGCGTCACCCGCTAGTACTTTTCCAATTACAGTATCAAAGTTTTACCTACAGGCAACCAGAAGTAGCCGATGTATCTATAACAACAGTGCAGAATGATCACTATATCGAATGCATTTCGATAACATCAAGCTGATAATAATTCATAGATCACATTTGAAAGTAAATACTCATAATTGCGACATCCGTCAAATTTGAATGACGAGGTGCGCCTTAACGATGCCTAGACCATTGTCTTTCATATGATGTTAAACCCAAAGCAAAAAGATCATCACAAGGAAGATTTTCATTAGCTTTCAAGAAATGTGTTGCCATCAGAGCTTAATATACTTAATAAAATATTTCAAGCCTTTGTAGAGGTCTGATGTGGCATCTCGAGTGGCAGACGTACATTTCGGCACTCTTGCACGCCTCATCAGTGCCACATGCCTTTCGGCTCACCATTTTCCTACAGCTAATGGTAACGGTGCGGAAGATGAACCTTTAGCAGTGAAGTTTTGACTAGAAAAATCATTCCAACCCGCAACTTCAAGTGATCTCCTCACTTGACGCGGAGTGATACATCTTCGGCTCCGTTGTATGGTGGTTGTAGGGAACGCTGAATCGAAAAGCATGTAATAGTGACGAGACGTCCGAGAACGCCAAAATGTACGTCTACTACTCGAGATACTATACCACCACATCTTTCAATAGGCTTGAATATTCTATCAGACCATATTAATTTATTTAGCGATGTTTCAAAATAGTTGACTGGAAGGCATTGCTTAATGTAGCGTTCAAACTAGTGAGATAGAATGAACCCCTCGACTGTGTCCAGCGCTTCGGCTACCCATATGTGGACAACTTGGAAGGGCGTACTATTTAGCAATGTGTAGTTCAAACGTTTCGTCTCAAAAGATTGAGATTGGGACGGTATAAGAATTATTAGCTGTTTAACACTTGAAAATTTCAGCTTTCTGCAGTGACGTATGTAAAAG
This sequence comes from Parelaphostrongylus tenuis, assembly GCA_019055375.1. NCBI lineage: Eukaryota > Metazoa > Nematoda > Chromadorea > Rhabditida > Metastrongylidae > Parelaphostrongylus > Parelaphostrongylus tenuis. Next base: position 59,046 of record JAHQIW010004040.1, on the reverse strand, counting down.
CCAGTGGTGTCCGGTTGTTCTTACAAATTGCCCGACCACGAATATCTCCTCAGTAGTAAAACACGCCTCAATCACAACATCGAAAGCATTGTGATACGGGACTATAACCTTGGTAGTGGGAAATATAGGATTATCTGCTCTACACACTCCAATTACTCTACTGTTATTTTCCCAGTGGGGAAAGCTCACATGTAAAGCGTATGTCGGTTTTGTTGAAAAAATTAAGAGCTTTTCATAACTTTCTTTTTTGTGTATTATTGTTTTCATTTTCGTTGGATGGATAAATCTATTCGCATTTCACATGCCATTTCCTTGTTGAATTTTGAGTTTCCTTTTTTCTAGTCAAGTGAAATTTTTATTTGTGATATATATTAATATATACATATATATAAATGTATACATCTATGTCATAACATAACAAAGGAGTAAATATTTACGCTGAGACAGACACATTGCATATCTTCTTGATATGGTTGACTTTTTCCCCTTAATCTCTTGAAAAATGAACTACAAACTTCTCCTTGTCTCTGGAGAGCCTTCAATTACTCTTACGGCCACTCCATTGTAGGTGTTTTAGTTCATTAAGAACAGAAGGCAACAAGAGTCACATTGAAACAATTTATCCACTATTCACTTCAATTCAAACATTGAACAGAATATGGTGTAGAAAAGGAAGTTGTTTGTTAAGCTCATTTGACAGAAAACACCTGCTTCTTGGAAGCCAAAGGCGTATAACGCACATAGAATGGAAATGAGAGAGGTCCTGGTGTCTTAGATAATTTCGCAAAATATGACATAAATAATGAAAAACAGATTCTCATCTAAATATTTACAAAATCCATACAGAAGAATCACGATTTGTTGGTTGTTCGAACAACTTGAGAGGTTCCGTCACAGAATTTCGTACGATATAGTACATTTGCATGATTAAACATGCCCTCCTTCAGTGAGACAATAATGAACTGCAAAATGAGACGATTATAAAACTGTTATTGACAAAATTTACTAAAGATAAAGAAATGTTTAGTAATCAAAGTAGGCAATTTGAAAAGTATTTTTAGAAGGTACAACAACACAATGATTTTTTCAGATATGAAATTCTGTGTAAATTCTCAAAGGTGTGTGTTTCATTTGTTGAAAATGTATGGCTGAAAGATACTGACCGAGCTCCAGTTGCTAATTACTCACTTGTAACAAATAACACCGCAAACGCGTGGATTATCGCATGAAACACATTTTGCCCAAATCGAAAAGAAACGAATCGATGTGGACAACAGCGTCGAATTTTCGATAATTACAGACAATTTTGAGCAAATGAGGGGTTGAGAACTTGATTGACATATAAATGGCCTCGCCCACTTGCTCTAAGTGTGTGTACACAGTTATCCTACACTTCTATATTCGGTGCTCTGCGTCCACACCAGATCGATGGTTTGATCTTGCAATCATGGCTCACCAGGCCATCCATCTCCCCATGGTCGGTAAATTAGTACTAGACTGGTCACATACTTGCTCAGGAGGATAAGCAGCACTGACTCGGTTCAGCGGGAAGCTACCGCGAGTCATTGTTAAGGCCAGATACACCTCATTCAATCACCTCAAACGAATTTAAAAATGAAAACGAATACATGGCGCATCCCTCAGGAGTTGATCGACGGCGTGAACTTCATCCTTTATCCTTTTATAATGCTTGTGGTATCTTAGAGATGTATCAAGTCACTGTTATCACTTTTCCAGACGAATCTCGTACCAATATGTTGCAACTTTTACATACTGCTTGCTCTTTTTTCATGGCAGAGTACGATATAAATTACAACCAAAAGAATCCTGAGAGACACGAGCAGGACTCAGCATCTGCATTAAGACCTGCGTTTACTGTTCCAAAGGTTCATGTGAGCTGAACCGCCAACAGCGCTTGGCCCTGCCTTTCTCACAGCCACCTCGTACTAATTTACGGATTTTGCGGAGTAAAGATGGGAAACTGATCAGCCTACCCACAGAGCGTGGTCGAACTAATGACTGAGAAAGTGATGCCGTATAACTTTGAGCATCGCGCTATTAGCACTCAAATGATCAAAAGAACATGAAAATAAGAGAAACAATAACAAAATAAAAACCTGTGGCTAAGTGGAACTGGATCGTAGTAATCTCCATTCTAATTAATAAAATCACTGTGGACTGAGCATGTTTGCCCAAATATGGACAACCAAATTATTTTCAGCTTTGCTTGTTCAGAAAGCAAAGCACGTTTTTGCGTGTGCGTTTAGACATTATGCTGTGCTAGTTCTCGTACTTTTCGTACCAAGCTATATTTTCCAAGCTAGATATTTAATATGGCAAAAACGCCAACGGGATCATGTGAATTATCCGTTATCCGTGAGCATCTGTTCAAAATTGATCTTAACACAACCACTAGTATAAACTCCCCTTTACTCAACAAAAAGTTGGCCATTATTTTTTTTACACTGACTGACGCCTGTTCACTAGTTGAAGGCCACGGGGAAAAATATTAAATTGCCGGTTGATGAGTTGGCTGACAGGTCGATCCAAGTAACTTTCTATAAGTTCTCGACTAAGGTGCTGAAGTTCCAACGAAACAGCAAACCAGAACACAAGAATAATATTACGAAATACAAGTGAAGAATGCTCAGCTTTGATTCAAAAATGTATTAATTCACTGATATACCCTAATGTTGCGTGATGGGCAAAACTGTGACCTCAGATAAGAATGAAATCCGTAGTTCACAATTAGCAGAGCGGGAGCTAACCAATTGCACTACTGACGCCTGTTTTGCCACCACTTTTTCTACATTACAACACAACAGCGTGTCAGCAACCAACCGTCAACGGTTGGGCCTGGCAAGCCATATTGGCACGGAAACCAGTTACGTTTACAGATAGTGGTGGTAGTGCTGAAATGCGGGTTCGACTCCCGTCTAACCTCAAAGTTCTAAACATTACTGAACATTAATGGGTATATTTGTGACATCATACCACCGCTGAGAAGCGATTAAATAAAAAAATTTTTGTTAACTTATTGATAGCGTGCGCAGCCGGTATTTTGATATTTTTTATTTCGATATCGATATTTCCGTACGGCTCAGAGACTCTTAATGTAATCATGGCTTGTTAAACTTTTGGTTTGAAGAGAGCTAATAGTCTGGACGATAAATAGCATTTGATTAGCCACATCCCTAATCTCTCCATTTCTTTTCAGTATTAAGAAATTGCGACTAGTAAGGGTATCCAGGTTTCACTGAGCAGACTATAAGTGACAAAATACTCAATGTCAAAAAAAAAAAAAAAAAAAAAAACAGGAAAACCGCACGGCCATTAACATCGCACAATATTGTGTTTGTGTTTGATAAAAATTGCTCCACTGTCCTTTTACAAGTTGTGACCCTAAGGGAAATCTAGGGTTACTCCATGATACTGAATATAGCTCTATTATTACAGATTTGTTTGGATTTTTCACTGCTCACTAGACGTATTTTCTCACACCATTAATTTCTGTTGCCTCGGTGCATAAATCTGCATGCAGAATAGTTATTTACTTCTTCTCGTTGAGCACTTCGTCAATGAGATTTCGTTTTTGTATTACTAAGCCATCGACGAAGTACGCATTGGAAAGTGCAAAACTTCTGCTAAAAGAGTACAAGCTGTTGTACACTAGGAAAATGGACTTCTTAACTAGTAGGTTTGGCGACAAAATACTCTTGACAAGCGTGTGAGGTCTTTGAGCCAATGAACAACCTCACAACTACAAAAGGGTTTTTCGAGTCGTAGGCAGACTTAACTTCATAGTTTTTCTAAGTTTGAGTTTCTTTTTTCTAAGTCTAAGTTTCATTTTACTACATACACTGACCACCGTGCACGTTATTCGATGACTAAAGAAATTTTCCCAGTTAGCAAATGTTTGAGGACAGGAGAAATGTATAGGAATATAATGCTGTCCAACATTCTGCAGACATACACAACTTTTCTCAAACGCCATACTTACTAAGAGAGGCGGCGTTTTGCAGACACTCAGGTATGAGCTCGAGCATTTCCTCAAGTGTTACATGTGGCCACACAGAGACAAATTTTCGTGCGCCTTATGGCATGCGTAATATGGGTTAAACAATTCTCTTATTTCTTATTATGTTATGTATAATATCGACTATATGAATCATTTACTAGGCCTCATAACTTTGGCGCTAGAGCGAAAAAAACCACATTTACTAATTAGAACTAATTAGAATTGCTTAACATCACTATGCAAAGCATGCGCCATCAGCCTGAACACATTTCTTTCACCTCTCCGACAGTCAAAGTCCGACCCTCTTCAACTGCTTCGATGACGGCCTCTCACTCAACTTCGCGCGCACGTTCAAAGCGCAGCTGGTCCGTCAAGTTGGTGCTGTCGGCGCAAAACTCACAAAAGAACTGTAACACTGTTCGCTGAATACAAATCCGGGATCTTTGCACGGTTGATATTCTCGAACGCGGTCTGGGAAATGCGTCCCAACTCGTACTCGTAAAGTGGAAAATTGCAGTAAAGACTTCGTTGAGCAGCCTTAACGAGTACGCATAGATTTGATATAAAAAAAAATTTTTTTAGCTTAAAAAGTTCTGCATAAAGTGGTATCGATTTGTTCCTTGAGAGATGGCAGAAATTTCTTCAGACTGATGGCTCATACTTTGAATAATGTTGTTAAGCAACTTCATTTACTCCTGGTTAATGAATTTGGTGTATATTGCTCTAATGCCAATATTCGAGAGAAGACCTAATAATAAAGCCCATTACGATCTAAGCTCTGTTTCCATGACGTTGCAAGGATGAAAAGCTACATTACAATATATCCGACCACAATCTGATGGGAATAAACTGCTTATGTATAAATTCAATTATTTCTTCACTGACAACGAAATATTTTCCCAACACCTCGGTGGTGACTGATCGATCCATTTTAGGTTCACCAAAATTTCCATTTAAGAGTTCTCAGGGGTCGCCAGATTAGTGTCAGACTCGTGCAGAAGGAAAGCCATATTGACTTGATACATCGTTAGACCACCGCGAGCCATTGTAAAGGTCAAATATGCTTTCAGTTACCAGTAACGATTGTTAACAAAGTCGAATGCATGGCACATGAGACTATGAGACTGATCAACGCTGAGAGCATTCAGAAAATGTATCATCGACAGACCTGACTGGTAGTAAAATGTTTTTTTATCATATGCCCGATGTTCTGTGTATGTGACAAGTCTAGAGCGGCATCTACTTCGTCTAAAATGTAAATAGGAGCTGGTCGGAACTTCAGCATGGCCAGCACCAATGACAAGGCGACGAGCGAACGTTGGCCTGAAATGTAAATACCAATTAAGTGAAAATTGATCAATTAAGACGAAAATCCCAGAGGATTAGAACATTTTTACGGCGACTGAAGAGCGATATATGTTCAAAGTCAAGGCATTTGGTAAAAAGCACCAAAGCAAAGATATTATAGTGAACAAAAAATAAAAAAATCATTAACAAATAAGATCATCGAAATAACAGCATTTTGAAAATTGTTGCTAGGAAAATAGTATTTCTATCCACTACAGATATAGTACGGACTAGAGTGGCTATTGACATAATAGGAATCAGTGCATATATAACCACAAAAGCGCTGAGATACGAGTAAAATTGAAACATAGGACGAGTTCAAATCCGCGATTACCGTATCCGAGGGCTTCATAGGTTTTCCATTGCACCATCGAAACCCTCGTTTGCCTCTCAGCCATGTTTGACTTGTTGCCGTGTTATCAACTATCACCCGTAAACGGGATTGATCTAAGGAGCGCAAATTGCCTCACATCCCAGTTAAGGCGAATTCTTGAATAGAATCACAATTTTCGATTTTAATTTCTGCCTAGTTCTATTAACTACAGGGTACGATATGAAATATAAGCAAAAGAGTGTTAAGATACACATTTCAGACTCTTGTCTTTAGATTCTACATCGTATCCTGCAGTTAAAAGTTAATTAGGCAGAAAATAAATTAGTGATAGTAAAAAATGTAGACAATTTAATTATACATAATAAGAATAGATGATAATGCAGTAATAGGATAATATAATATATTTAATAAAATGTACCAATAACATCAAGTGATTCTAAGATCAGTACCATAATATATAGCATCAATAATAAAACATAACCAACTAGTATAGAACACAGACAACCTTGTTACTGATAACCCACCTCGTGCCTGGCTCAGAAAGGAAACATATTAGAATGGGACATGCAAAGTAAATTTCAGAATGTTTCAAACCTTCTATATTTTCACATAATAAGTTATATGAGATAAAAATTGATCTTTGTACTTCTTCCGACTGTTTTAGGATTTTTAGAAAACTATTACCATAAGTCCCAATGATAGAAAATCAACAAATAGACAGAATAAGGAAGTTTGAGTGATACAAGTTGTTGCATTGGTGCTTAAACGCTCATGAATAACTCCAAGATGTTAGATGTTATTGAATCTATATGATAAAAAGAAGGCAAAAAGCACCTCCAGACAACTCCTGCAAAGAATCTTTCCACTTCATGTTAAAAGCCACTTTAACCTCAAGCCCTTGTTCCACTGTCTTTCCAGCTGGTGGCTCAAGTTTAGCTGAAGCACCAGGTAGCAATGTAGAAAAAATATTCCCGAAGTCCTAAGATAAAAGTATAATCTAAAGGGGAATTATGAATTTCTCGCACCAAATTCTTTCCGAATTTAGCAGTCACTATAAACACTGTCCTTACTCGATTAACTTGCGTATAGGCTTTGTGAATTTCCTGTGTTTTCTTGACATCGAGTAACGCAATGGTGTCGAGTAACTTCCTTTTGTCGATGGCAATCTGCTCTTTTTTCTGTTTCAGACCCAAAACCTAGAAGTAATTATTATCAACTAATGTTATACCTTGGATTTCTCTTCAAGACTCAGCAGAAGCACCACTCTGTACAGTTGACAAAGTTTTCGAATGTTTTCCAATTAGACATCAGACACGCCAACGCCAAAGCCGAACAACATTTGATAAAATGAAGCAATTACCTACTAAAGGAAGAAAAACAGACCTGTTCCTCGACATGCGAAAGCACGCCCATCGCGCGTGTGTTCAAATTCTTTCCTAGTTCGTTCTTTCTTGCTTTAATGTCTGCGATAGCTTTGGTTGCTTTCTCTTGAGTGTACCTAAGTGAAAAATTGACTAGATCATCCATTATGACGAATATTAGTCGTGAATCACATCACCATAGCAGCAACATAAACAAATATGATACTCTCTCTGTCGCCAAATACACATCAAGAAGTGGGTCGCAATGTATTCATAATGAAAGATCATATGGCGTTATTGAAAGCAGTCGAAAGGTCAAAGCTAGGAGCATCCTGTATCCCGCAAATGAAAGGAAAGATCTGGAGTCGTGACCTACGTCAACGATCACAAATCAGAGACAGTGTTCTACACTCCAGGCTATCGAAGGTAAGGTGGATAGCACACGTGATGCGTTTCAACGAGAGCCGTTAACGACTGGATTCTTCGGCATGTTGAATGTACCATCGGAAGACCACCGACTCGACGGTCCGATTTCTTGACAGGAAAACAAGAAGATAGATGTTGTGCTCGACGAATCCCTACAGTGAGGAAGACCCACAAAGTTTCACTGGTGCTCGCTCGGATTACTCGACATTAAAACAAACGGGACAACAAGTGATACAGGTAATGTCATTATTCGTGGCAATTCTTTTGAATATGAGTGGCACAGGTTAGCAGTATCTCATTAGCAATGATTAAAACAAATTCTATGTTACTTTTGTAGTATTTGCATTTATATTGCGAGACAAAGTGAGCACATGTAAGCACTCTATGTTAGATTCAGCAAGGTGAAATACTACTATAACACGAAAAGTTGACCCTTTAGGGTCGGCGTGCACTCATTTGGATGCACTAGTACTTCCTTGGATTTTTTGTCGCTGAGCTTTTCATCAGACTATAGTCATTCGATAGTTTGAAAAACGGCGGTTCAGATAGTGTACATAGTTTCTAAAAATTCTCTTTTAACATGTTTTGGCATTGGAAAAAAATTGTTCGCGCATTATTGCTCGGTTAGAACTTGTATATTAGTTCTCACCAGACTTTTAACAAAACTTTTGACAGCTACTTGATAACATAGGCTTAGCGATTACAAACTTTGAAGCTACTTGATACATAGGTCTAGCGAATTTGAATTGAGATTTGCTTTTGAAAGGTAAGCGCTGTAAGAGCGAAAATGTCATAGTTCATGTTAACTCATAGTAAAGTAGCATGCACGTCGCTTGAGCTTCATAGCGGCAACGTGGATAGAAAATAAGAGAATAATCCACATGAAACGATAGAACAAAGTCTGTTCTACGATTATATTACAAGAAACGTGAAATTTTCTGTCCAAAGTAAAAAAAAAACTTATAGATAAAAACAAAAATTGCATATTCTCGACGTGGGCAGTTGAAAACACTACGCGCAACGCTATTCAGAAGCGCGCGATTTATATAATCATATATTTTCGGTGTGTATACCTCCAAGTGCGAAACGTAAGAATTTTTTGCAATATAAAGATCTTTCAAAGAGCCAAACCGAGCTTCAACATCATCGTTCATTCAAACAATCGAACACTAAAACTCTGTTGAAAAGTCATCCACAAATTCTATTCGAGCAAAAATTCTCGCTGAATGTGAAACGTAATGTCCATTTGGCTGCTAAGGCGCACTAAGAAGGCCTTTTCACAAAGATCATATTGCAATCGCTGAGATTTGAACTACCTACCAATTACTATAGGTCGAGGAATAAACGAGAAAGATTCTGTCCCCAGAAGTTGAAGGAACAAGAATTTTTTTTTTTGAAGTTTTCGATGACTCAATCTTAGCGGAAGCAGAAGCAGTTGTTCCACTCAACTACGTGCTAAATGTTTCCAATCCATTCTCATCAAGAAGATACAAAGAGTGTTATCAGAAGGAAGCATTCTACTTATTCTAGTCAGGAGACTATACCATTCTTAGCAACCTGGCTTTCAATAGCTTTTCATAGGTCGCTCCATATGTTCTGGCACTGGAGAAATAAAATCCCTTTTTTTAATAGCCAAAAGTAATCAGAAAGTACGATTTTTACCGCTCAATTGCACATTTCCTGCGGATATTCTAGTATATAGCATGCCTATATTTGCTCTTAGATGTAGCTGTGTTGAAAACAAATTCGCCTGCTACTCGTGCATGAATGGCGCGTAGGGGAAGATGCTATTGAAACGGCGCGCAAGATTAACGGAGCTTGAGACGATAATGCGGTCGCAGAATGAACGGCTAGGAAGTGGTTCGAGCAGTTTAAAGCTAAAAAGAACAGTCTGGAGGATCAGTCGCGCTTGGCCCATCCACAGAAAGCTCCATTAACCTGCGCGTCGCTTCACAGCATTCTCCCTACGCGCAAACCGTGCATGAGTAGCAAGCGAATTTGTTCCTAAGATAGCTCTCTCTGGTTCACAGGAAAGTTCGCAATTGAACGATACCAAAATCACACAATATGAATTACTCCTGGTTAATAAATTTGATGTTTATTGCTCTATTACCAAAACATAGGGAACGACCTGATGAAAACGAACATAAACGACTGCGATAGTCAATGTAAAATTGGAAACTAACAAAACAAAAGTATAGACATCCTTACCCTGTAAAGTCATATTCGGTGTCCTTTTCTCCAAAATGCGCCTTTTCATCATAAATCCATGGATGAGCTTTAGCTTTGATATGAGCCTAAGACAGTAATGTTCCTTGACTCAGGTTTCCATCCAATATTGGTAAATAAACTTTCCGATCCGTAGGAAAAAACAGGAAAGACTAATATCAAAGTTAATAGAAAATTACCATTTTCTTGTATGCCACACAGTCCTCTTTAGCTTTCTGAATATCAGTCTCCAACGATGATTGCTTAGATTTCTAAAGTGACGTTTATGAAGTGAATACGTATAACCGACTTTTTAGCATAAATGTGCGGAATTCTGACCAGTTTGATGAATCTTTTATTTGTAGCATCCACCTTGTCCTGTTGAGCCTTGATACCTTTGTCGTACTCCTTGAGTTCCTTTTCAAATTTCTTAAGCACGGAAACAGCTGCTTCATGATCTTTCTACAATAGGTTCTATACATTTCATACAGGCCTTGAGTTCCTGGCGGAATCTTCCTGAGTAGAATTTAGCTTACCATTGAAATATTGAAAAATTGACAGATATCCCTGATAGCAAACATAAACAGCGCCACAGATTTCTTCGTACTTTTCGAAATGTTAATCTGTCAACTAACTATTCACCTCAGCAACCTTACGTCGTTCGTCAATAACTGTTATTTTGTCATTGAATTCGTCGAAACGCTTTTTGACAGATGCTAACATCTCTTCTTCTTTAGCGATCTGTTCCTTCATCGTTGCAAGTGTGCCCCTACAAAAGATCATAATGCATAGTTTAATTGTTAGATATTTTTGACTACAATTCCGCACCGAGTCCTCGTTAGCGAATCGCTCAATGCTTCAAAATTGCTTTTAGCTTGCTCCAGCCGTTTTTCTGCTGTATCCGATTCTTTCTGGGCCGCTATTTTAGCTTTTTCCTGTAAACATAAAACTTTCCGACATTTCAGCCAAACATTAGATAATGAACCAATGTAAGGATAAATCAATGCGCATTAGATACTAGGTGATTTAACTTCTTTCCAAGCTCACAACAATAGTGCGAAGGCACTAACTGAATGTGGCTTCCGGCTCGACTATACTTTTCAAAGATTTTATGGACGCATCAATTCAAATGAGATTTCCTCGTATCTTGGAACAACGAATGTTGAATTGGATGATTGCACTTTTGCTGTCTTATTTTATGAACCTATGACGGTAGCAAATAAAGACCTCAAATTCAACTCGTTAGTCCACTAAATCTAAATTTACCACTAAAATATATGAATTTACGAAAACATATGGCAGAAATCTCGTGTATAAAGACTGCACATTTTGCAAAGCATAATCCCAACTCCATACTTGATCCATTTGCAAGGAAAAGCATTTAATCTGCTCGGAACACCTTTTTCACTTATACCTCAAGCTTTCTGTAAACCGGATAAACTAATCTTGGAGATTTCAAAGCTGCATTTGGATGCTAAAACGGCTTCTCAGTGCGCTGTCGCGATAATAATGAGATTACACTTCACATTCGGCGCGAATTTTTTGCTCAACTAAGGTCTATGGATGGTTTTCGGTAGAGTTTTGATACGTATTCGACATCTCGAAAACGGCGATTTTTCAACTTGATTTGATTTTTGAAAACGTCTTCATAGAGCAAAAGTAACATTACGTTCCACAATTAGAGATATATACATCAAAAGCATATGATCATTTAGAGAAAACCGTAGTATAGCAGACTCGAAAATGGTGAGAAAAATCACCATATAATTAACAAAAACGGCTCCTTCCAGGGCGAGAATCGAAATTGCTGCGTGCAGCCGTGATTTGAGAGAGCGATTTCCGTTATTTATTTGAAAACTTTTTTCGCCGTTTCGAAAAAATTCCAGGTTTCATACATTAAGATTGTAGAAGAGGTTTTGTACTATTGTGGTAAACGTGATAGCTAAATTTTCGCTTCAAGTTGACGTTAGGATGGTATGACAAACACTATATGAAGTTCAAGTAGACCAAAAAAACTACTTCGAGTGTAAAACATAATTTTCATCTCGCCTTTACAGCGCTCTTTAGAGGCCTTTCTAGAAATAAATTAGTATCAGAATTTTGAGTTTGAACTATAGAACAGGTGCCAAAAATCTACTTGAAAGTCATTCCTAGGCCTTAGCCGAGAAAATAAATCAAACTGAGTGTGAAACACAACTTTGTTTTTGCTGCTACACCACACTTTTGCGAAACCACCACCAAGCACAGTACTGAAATCTACAAGATTTGTGCTTTTGACAGATTTTTTTGGTTTGAGATCAAAATTCTGAGGAGAGAAAACGGCCTTCGGAAATTCGTGGGCCTCTCAAGGTACACACCGTCCCGAGCATGTGTCAAAACCATGTCAAGGTGACGTGGGTTATTAATATCTGGCTCGATGCACTTGTGAAGCAAAAAATTTTCTGCCGCACATGACTAACTTTTGCAACTGAGGAAATCCCTTTTATAAATTGAATAGTACTATGTAATGCGTAAACTAACTGAAAATGAAAACCTAATCGTTATCGTCTACCTTACACTTTGGTTATTCAAAAATCTCTCTAAAAAGGATATGAAATTGATGAGCCTTGAAGTAAAGTGGAGCATTTACGATGTCAGGTAACAGTCTACTTTTGGTAAAAGATACCCGTTAATCAGATTGAGTTCCGAAGTAATATCATGCGCACAGTCAGTTCTATAATATCATAGATATATGTATATATACGTATGTACATACATCCACGTTTACTCACACATGTACTCGTATATACATGTATGTACATATGTGTATATACATACGTGTATGCACACATTTTTGGGCACATGTATATGCACACATATTTATGGACGCTGTTCTGCAGCTGAACTGAGCAAAAGGCATGCGAAGTGACTGAAAAGGAACGCAATTTACCAGGACGATTGGATTTCGCAATATTCACTTCAAAAAAAGAGAGCAAAATATCTAATATCAAACATACGATAAAAGCTTGCTCGTTTCGTTTCCGCTCCTCGTAAGCGTTTATATGATCATTGAGTTCCTTGGCCTGTTTTGTCATTTCACGCAGGAGAGCATCGCATTCCGGAAGCTCCTAAAAAGTCAGTTAGCGACGTGTAATTTATAGGTGATTAGTCAATTTTGGCATTGGCATGGAATTTTCGACATATATTTCACAACAAAGATGTGCAATTTACCTTCTCAAGTGTTTTTATTTCCTCGCTCAATTGCTGCAAAGGGCCATCTTTGAACGATTCTCGTAAGGTATCAAGGCGAGTTGATGCGCGTTCTAGTTTGTCCTTTAATTCAACGTAGTGGGTGCGTGTTTTATCAAGCTTCGCCACTTCCGCTAAAATATCTTATCCTCATGATCGGAATAACAAGTAACACGAGACAAATGTCGCACTTCCTAGCCTCTCTATTTCGGACTGCTTCCACGCGATATCTGATTTGTACTTGGTGTAGTCAATCAAATCCAAAAGTATAGGTCCTCTTTTATCAGGCGCTCCTGTACAGCAACTTATATTGTATGATGAGGGCATAGGGAAATATTATTCAAAAACTCATCTTCAACATACCTCCACTCATTGTTCCCGTCGGTTTTAAGTCATCTCCGCGTGCTGTTACAGCTCGTAGTTTTACTTGGCTGTCATAAACCACTTCCTTGGCACAGTGTATGGTGTCACATATCAAAATCTAGAGATGCTTCTCAAAATAAGAGTTTTTCAAAATCTAACAGCTTTCCTAGCAACGTTATGATGCTATGATTATGTGTCTAAGTGCTAAGTGATATGCAAAACTCGGAACCTCAGGCGTAAGTTGAACCCACATTTCACCCTTAGCGGGGTCGCATGTTAACCAATACATTACTGAGGTTCTTGCTGTATTATCATCCTTCTGTAAACATATTTATGGCTGGCTTTGATACCTTATATCTCAAGACAGCCATGACGCTCGATGAGATATCATTCAAGTGGGCATTCTACGCTATTCTCATGCGTTTTAGCTACTGCTCCTATCGGAACAGAGGTTATAACATATTTGCTTTACTTCAGCTTTTATATACATAAGGAACAGATGAAATTTTTATTGTTCTATTTTATACGACTCATCATCACAGCTTGTCGTGTAAATCCCAGCCTCCTTAAATTCGGTCCGTTTTCTCGCATTCGTCCGCCAATAAATTTTCAAACACTTCACGAGTTGTTTTAGCTGCTGCTTTGGACATTCTCTTCTTTATAAACGTCGTAAAAAGCTAGCTGAGATGATTATCTTTGTAATCTTCTAGCTATTCGAGCTAAGGCGTTCTTATGTATTCAGTTAATTGATTGCAAGAGAATGCTGTGGAAGAGCATATAATCAGAGCCCTGTTTACACCGTGCTTCCAGACACAACGCATTATTGGCCTTGCGCTACCCTGCCTCCAAGAGGAAATATAAACTTTTTAGGGCCTCGGAAAACTAAGAAAGCCGTCTTAGCATTTTGCATTGAAGATTTTGATGAGTATAAACCGATTTGTCATTTCCACCAAGGACAGACCAATAAAACTCTCAACAAACACAAAAAAATCAATAGTTTCTTGCCCACTACATAAAAAACATCTTCTGGAAAAAAGAGTGGAGTCATGAATAAGCAATACTTTGTATGCGACATGAGTAACTAAATAAGTGTCCGCAACTTTCGAAAGTCTTAACATTAGAACTTACCCCGCCAAAAACCAGCTCAAACACCTTCGTGTACACGGGATCATACTCAATAAGGTCGAGTGCTAGCATCATTGATTCACCTTTGTATTTCTTTGCCTAAAATGAACATACAGTAAACAACTCGTACTGATATACATTATCATAAGCAGCCTTCGATTGCTGATAAAAGATAAACCGTTCTCATCATTAGGTTGTAATTGTCTTATTCTGAAGAAAACGTACTAGCTCTTGCGCGCGACGGAAACGTTGGCCTATGTCGTGATAGTGACGTGGTATGACTTCTGTCCATGGCACAAAGGTTCGACGATGTGGCAGGCCGGTTTCGACAATTAATCGAGCTGTATGCTTGTCCTTCACCACCACATTGTAGAGCTGAAATCTCTTGATATTCCATTTGTTTGAGAAAACCAAATAATTGAAATTTCAATCAAAAAGTGGAAATATGCGCACTCGATATGGTAGCGCATTAACTTATCCAGCTCTTTTGTACGATAGCTGTATGTAGAGCTGTAAAAGGTCAATTACTTACTACGTTGAAGCACATATTTCTGTTATTTTTTGCTAATTCTTTCTTATATTCATACTTGTTTGCACACTTTCAAGTACATTGTGCAATATCCCACAACGAGGTTATAAAGGACAAGAACGTCTGCAATATATTTGAGAATGGAGGGTAAAAACGGACCATCATTGTTTTCAAATACCTACGCTAGTGTAAACTCAGTTGTCAGCATCAACACAGCGATACGGCACACTAGTTGCGAAGATATGCCTAGCTTTGGACAACCATTCCGATTTATCCAGAAACTATGCTCGGAGATACCTGAGTACGCCTTCATTCGAATAAGTGTTAGGCTCAGTCATACCATTAAAACTACATGGGCTACTTTAAAATGAAGTGCCGTTGGACACTCCTCAATCTCACCGACCATGGCAAGTATGTTTGTGCAAGGTGGTATTCGTAAAAAGAAATTGCGACTTGAACGGTTTACGTTAAAAGCAAATAAGATGATCGACATCAACTACCGAACAAAGCAGCGTAACAAGTTTGGCAACACCGCTGGAAAAAAAGTAGCTCAGACGGCTTAGAATCTAATATTACACGAGGATGTTCATCTTGACGACGCAGTCAAAAGAAAAAACTCGACAAGATAGGCCAGATTGTGTACCTTAGCTTCAACAATGCCATGATATATCGTATTCAATCATCACTTAATTCGAGTCATTTAAATGAGGATAAGTTTGAGAACTACAACGATCAGGAAATCCTTTCGCCAACCCTCTTTTCTAGAAAAAAAAGTGCGCTGACGTTTTTTTTTTTTTCATAACGAGCCGTAGTGTAGAGTCATCGCTGTAGTGAAGGTGAATAAATCGAGAAAAAAACACTCGTACACCACGTAATCAGATGCTGCCAGCTGTCAACATTTGATGGAGTTGTATAAACTATACTAAAAAATATTCCAACGTTTTTCGGTTCAATTTCTCTCGATCGAAGCAATACGTAAAATTCACCAGACTGACTGAAAAACACAAAACAACGGAATGCCTTACAAAAAGATGCTAAACAGTGCGTACGATGCCAATTTTTCAATTTTTCAAGCTAAAGGCATTTCTGCATCTCCTCACTAATTACACTGTCTTCATCAGCAATACTCTCTCGACCAAGAATGAGAAATTGAAAAATCATGTGAAAATCATAAAAATGACATCATGCTAAAGATGTCTCGCCATGTCATAGTCTCCCTCGTTGAATGAGCTACCGATTAATTACAGGAAGTCTAGGAAAAAAAGTGCTGTGCAGCAAAATAAACCAATGGGAACAAAGTTTAATCTACAGGTTTCATGCTGTCCACAAAAGAGCTGACACATTAACCACAGATGGTCTTTCATAGGAGCTTCACTTTATTTCAGTGGTTTATTTTGGTATGCAAACGTTTTCTTCTCTAAGTCATGTAATCAACAGAGAGCATGAGGTATGAAGACGCTAGCCTACGAGTCTCTCCTGAAAACTTTTTCATGATTTTTGATTATGTTGCTTTTGAGCGCCAATCAGTTGCTTCAAGTGTTCGCTCAGGAACAAGATTTGCTGCAAGTATTCAAAATGTAAATTATTCAGAGGACAGCTTTTCCAAAGCCAATCGAGGTTTCAACGTCTACATTCCATAAGTTGTCGATTGATTGCCAAAATGCAGACGAAACTTTTGTGCAACGTTTTATACAAATGTATATATAATATAATAATATATATAACGTGTATATAGAGATATACATACATGTACATGTATACACACTGTCGTATAGATACAGACATGCATATATACGCATATACGCCCACATACACATCTGTACGTGTGTATATTTATATATATATACATATATATATATATATATATGCACATAAATCTAACACATATGTTTATACCATACATATATGTTCAGCGCATAGATGTATTTGAATAGATATAAAAAATAATGCAATGAAAATCTACATGTGAATATCATGTTTTATGTACACACTTTACTACTCAAAATGGGTGTTTTCTCTAATTTGAATTACAAGATACTTAGAAGAAAGTTTTCGATATTTGGATTTTTTCAGTTCACTTCTCACAATCAAAATTTTGACTGTAAATGTTAGTATGTGCGTAGATTTTTTCTTTGCATACAAGAATTACGATGCACCAAAAGCATATGAGTATCTAAAGAAAACCATGATGCACACACAGAAGAAAATTTAACTAGTTTCCTAACCTCAAAGAATAAAGCGATTTATTGAACAGAAATCGAGAAAAAAGAAGGTAAACGCAAAGGAAGTTTCTAAAACACTGCTACCTACAAAATGCGCATGTTTACTCAAGATGCACAAAACGCTTGAATAACAGGTTTTTCTCCGCGGTTTGGAAAACTTTTGGCGCTTATCTTATCTGTAAACGATCCATGATTTTCTTCACACGCTCGTATGCATTTTGTGCGTAAATAACTCTTGTGTGCAAAGGTGAATAAGCTTCGATAGCTTATGGAATACAACTGCGAACTCTAGAGGGAAAGCCGTTCTCTCAATAACTTGCCACCTGATTATTTACAAAAAACACTCGTTAGAAAGAAGAACAAGATAAACTTTGTGAAACATCTGCAGGAATCAAACTATCAACCAATTTTTAGCGCTCCAGAAGAAGACTTTGTTTATCACAATCAAGTCAAAAAATGAGTTATCAAAATAAGACCGAAAACGAAATTGCGATTTATGTCGGTAAAGACTTATGCTCCAACTACTAACAGCAGTCATTGCGAGATACGAGGTGTATAAAAAAGTTTTGCTAAGTTAGTCACTAACATTACCTAACCCGCTCAATGTCATTCTAGCTGTAGTTTCCGTTGTTTTCACCATTACTACTTATTTTTGAATGAGCTTAAGAAAACTTTACTGAACAATAATATATTAATACATATATATATATATATATATATATATGTACATATATGTAAAAATTTATATATATATATATATGTACCCATATATAGGGGTATATTTGCAAATATATATACATAAAATGTAGAATATATATACTCATATATACGCGCGTGATTTATACATGTATATATATATATATATATATATATATATATATATATATAAACATGCACATACATATACATATAAATCCAAAATTATACTTCTATTATTTGTTCTATTTTCATTTTCATCACTGTTTATTTCATATACTTTAACTATATACTTGTCTTGTTACTTCTAATTTATTTATTTTTAGTATTGTTGGATTACTATATTTTATACATATATACCTATCTAATTATTTACTTATTTCTACATTATATATATATATATATATGCACGTACGGACATATATAAATATTTGTTTATATTTATTTGAGCGCCCTTTCCTGCAGCTTCGCTCGCTAAAATTTAAATTCAATAAAAACTGTCATTTCGATTTTTGCAATTCTATTGCACTTAGCCTCTGAAAATATTTTAAGGCTATTAGATCAGACTCTCATATTAAACGTAACCAAAAACATCATTATTTCTTAAAAGACAAAAATTCTCTTGTCCACTGCGTTCGCCGCTCAAGCGTCAGCTATGCAAAGGTAAAAAAAAGACTTTTCGAAATTTTCGTGATTCCAAAAACCTAGAACGTCATCGCAATAGAAAAGAAAATTTGTCATTTGAGAACACAGATGATAACCTTGAGTCGCTTGGAAATTGAGAGGATTTATTATATTTGGCCATGTTCAATTTATATAGAGGCGACTTTGCCGAAAATGAGTAAAGTGCAGAAAGCCATCTACGACATGCTAAAGTGCGATGTTAAGGTGATCTACATGTTGGATGCGTGAAATCTAAAGTACCAGATATCTTAGTATTAAGGGGAATATTAGAGCCACATGATTCTTAACTAATAAACAGCTCAATGCCGGCTGCCAAAGTTCATCACGAATAATTAGGGAGATTACCACAGCATTGCCAATAATTATAAATAATTGAGGAATCATGGATATGCACATTGGATGACAGCGCCCAACAACGTCAAAACGATATTACCCCTATTGATGGTAATTAGCTGGTGTAGGAGGAGTAATCCATGTTTAATAAAACCACAACTACTTGAGTCCTGACAATGCCGTCACAGCACAGCTTTGCGAGCAAAAAACCGATATCTTTACCGACAAACAAAAATTTTCTGAGTATTTATTCGAGTTCTTAGCTCGACTAACAATTTTTTGCTACGCATCACGATAAACTCATTCAATATTGGACATAACAACTTGGTTATGTTGTTTCTTGTTATGTGCCACAAACATATGTAGAAACTTACGCATTTTGCACATGGCTATCAGATCATAATAGTAAGCATACGCTTTTAATCGAAATCCAATTTTTATTAGTTACAGCAGGTGGTCCGTCATCGTTTGAAACTTATGCTTAGCACTAATTTATAGCGATATAATTAAATTTTTCTATAAAATTCAATACGTTTGTTAACGTGAAATAAGGGTGTAGTGTATGAGATCGATGAGATTGTGATGAAAAGCCAATTTATCGAAGCGCCTTTCATGTGCATAGATGCCGAACAGACGCCAGCAGACGAGTCATCAAGCAGTCGGGAGGTAGGACGGGTAGGAGAAAGCCTTTTATTACGCTTAATCAAGCTTAATTACCATGAGATTATATAAACATAGGAAAATTCTCCCGATACGTGAAGGAATGGATAGAACCGAGCATAGGTCAGGATTCCCACATTTTTTCCATTTGGAATTCCAACAGATATACAACAATGCCTGTATTCGCGCCAAATTATTATTCTCAGCGTGCTATCATTCTGGAAAAAAAGAAGTTTTATAAGAATTCCAAGCCGGAAATATAAAAAGGGGTATTTTTGACAACAAAACCCCCAAATAAGGAAGGGCGGAGTAAAAACCACGCCCAATATGCGTGCGGAGACACAGATGGATAACGGCAAAGCTCCCGCCACATATGCCTCTCCGTCCAATGAATTGTTCGTGCAACCTGCTCACACTGGATGCCGCATCATTTTGTTTTGATGGAATAGTAAAGCCAATCAACTTTAGTTTTTTCTCGATTTTATGCCGTTTTCTTATGTTTACGCAGCATGCATGTATATCTGAAGAATTTTTGTGACCGAGATTTTCGCGAACTATGACTTCATGATTTCAGACAGATGAATAATGATATCATTGAGCTGAATGTTGGCGGGACATGCTACACTACCATTCGACAGACGTTGATGAAGGAACCTGACACGCTACTTTCCAGAATAGCGAGCGGTTCACCAGCGTTACCAGAAGGCGTGATAAATCTTGACAACAACAAATATTTCATCGACAGAGATGGCTCACTGTTCTCCCACATTATCAACTACTTACGAACCGAAAAGTTAATATTACCAGGAAGGTTCAAAGATGCGTTACGATTACTTGAAGAGGTTGAATTCTACGGAATCCAGAAACTACGCCATCTTCTCGATTCTCAAAGCACTCCTCTGAGTTTATTGAAACCAAGACTATCTAATGGCAGCTGCAACACTGACACTGGTGAGTACTTTCAACAAATTTTATATGAGAGCTCCATAAAAATTCAAACATTCCTAACAGTTGACAAAGCGCTTCATATGTGAGAAACATGATTGTTATGGCGTTCCGTTTTGAAAAGAACTAGCAAGACACCCCAGAGCTTTGTATGATGTGCGCGTGGTGAAGTCTTATTTCGAAATACACTACGTGGGCCCAAAACTTTTCATAAGTCGCCTGAGTTAGTCAAATTGGAATGGAAATGAAAGAACAGAAATCAACAAAAACTTTGTGATTAATTGTAAAGCGCAATTACAGCTGGCTACATTACTATTGGATATAGAGGCACTTTCGCATTTGGAAGGGATGGTCAGGCCGATATCAAATTTCGAAAACTGCAAAGAATACTTGTTTGCGGAAAAGCGACGCTATGTCGCGAAGTTTTCGGCGATACACTCAATGAAAGTCGCGACCCCGGAGGGCCAGACGATAGTGAGCGTTACACGTCTCGACTTTATCTAAAGCATCAATGCATTGAACGTGTAAGTATTATTTGTATTTCATTAGTATTTTGCTTTTCTGAGCAGTTAATTCAGTATACAAAATCTGTTCCTTTGATTTTTTTTAGATCACACTGGCTATTTTTCAAAACACAAAGACGTTTAACAGTTATGCAACAATGCCTGATTTTGCCCGTCGAAAGGCGCCCAATTTCTTGCTCGACGCGCCATAAACTCTGTATAGGTCGAGGTGGCCACATTATCTCAGAATTTGGAATTTCGCTCGATTTCCGTTCCATTAATCAGTTGATCTTTGCATCTTAACAGGATTTGTTGCTTTTCCTACCAAATGTGTGCTCCACGTTCTTCTATACACCTTTCCACGCTTTCTGTTCATATACAACTCTTGTAAACTCGTCCACAATACAGTCGCTACCACCACTTAATGAAATTGAAAATCATCATAGCGACTGAAAACTAAAAAATAACGAAAAGTTTGTCAAAAATGATGCTCAACACTGCACGCGATGCCAGTTTTTCAAAACAAAGGAGATTTTGCGCCTCTTCGTTGATTACTCTCTTTATGGCGCAAACTCTGTTAAACAACACTAGTACCCTGAAAAATATGACAAATCCGGTGAAAATTTAGCAATTATTTGATATTATTATTTGATTATACAAAATTAGGAAGAAACCTTCCCTGGAAAAACAGTGCATTGAATACGCTTTGAATTTATTAGAAGAGATACAGAAAAAAAAAGCATCTGTGCACCGAAACAAACAACAAGGAAGAAAACGACCTTCACAAAGCTGATACAAACTGTTTACATTTATGACCTCTATGGAGGTCATGTCGCCGAAAGTGTGTTGATGCTTCTTTGAAAACACTCCTATACTTCCTATTATGATCCCAAACTCATAACTTTCATAGACTCCTTGAATAACGAATGAAGAAGAGCAAATGAACGCCGCTGGTACGAGTACTGCATTTTTTCGTGCTGCTATATCCTACTTAATCTTTTCATGCTTCAGGCATGCGATCTGTTGGCTGAGAAGGGTTTCAAACTTGTCGCCACGTGCTGCAGTGGAGCAAACGGACTCGTTGCACCCAATTATCCAATGGCCTCTGGAGGCTCGAGTAATTCCAGTCAAACGGTAAACTTCCAAAGCTCTAAGTTATTTTCCATTCCTTTTAATCCCTTCAAATGCCTTCTTCTGGCATTAATCTCGTAGCTGACCACGATTATACAAAAACCAGCATTCTTCCGATAGACGGTACAGAACGCATTGAAAACACAACTGGAAAAAAAACGAAGTCTACCGGCCTAAACTTATTTACTTCTTCATTGTAAAGATACCCAATTCGTTATCAACATTTTAGGCACATAAATTCTGAATAACTAAACAATGCATCCGCAATTTGGTTTTTTTTTCGCATTTGATAAAGGAGTGTTTGCACTAGATTGAAGATGTGCTACGCTACTTAGAACTTTTGAGAAGCGCTTCCTCTTTCCGCCATATAATGCAATCAAATGAGAACGAATGCATTACTACGTTCTATATAACGTCGAGTGGTCAGAAAGTGTAACTCTATTTTCGTGCATGATGGCCACTTACATCAATCATTCACAGTGGTCGTCTTCTATCCCATTATTGCTGTGTCATTCATATCGCAGCAAAATTTTAGAGGTGTTTAAAAGTGGAAAGGCGCACGCTTCCTACGTCATACGCCAATAACCAGGATACTGTATTTGTAAGTCTTGAATTATCCAAAATTCGCCTTTAGTGAAGAGTTAGAACGGAAGGAAACTGCTGAATATTTCATTGGCACTATTCAGTATTCGAATCAAATTGCCAAGTCTAAAAAATAAGCCATTCATCACCTGTTGTCCCGTTGATCGTTGAGTGACTCGAGCAGGTACCAGCAACACTTCCATTTTTCCCTATCGCGTGCAAGAGTAGCCCAGTGGGTCCTCCTCGCTCTAGGGATTCGCTGAGCATCATATCTTTCTTCTATCGCTTTGTGAAGAAGTCAGACCAACGGGCCGGTGGTCTTTCTGTAAAGCGCTTGACGTCCCGAGGAATCCAGTCGGTAACGGCTCTCGTTCATCGGTTGTCGTTGAAACGCATCACCTGTCCGGCCTACCTTGTTTTCGATATCCTGGCGTGTAGAACGGCATCTCTGATTTTCGATCGTTGACATAGGTCGGAACTTCGGATCCTTTCTCTCATTTGCGAGATACGAGATACTCCTAGCATCGATCTTCGACTGCGCGTTCGATAACGCTAGGTGATCTTCATCTGCTTACGTAGCGACCAGGTTTCTGCTGCATACGTCAGGGCAGGGATAATCGTCGAGTTGAGAAGATGGGTCGCAGTCGGATGTTTTTTGTCCTCTTCACTACATCTTCGACGCTCTTAAACGTTCGCCAAGCCGCTCGTTTCCTCCTGCTCTGGAGCTAGGTCGTTCATCATGTTGATTTCACGACCTAGATAGACGTAGCTGGAGCATTCGGAGATTGTCGTTCCATTGAGCGTGAATAGGGCATTAGAAACCCATCCGTTCCTCATGAACATTGTTTTCGTGAGATTTAGTTGAAGACTAATCTTTCCACAGGCGTTCGCGAAAGCCATTTATAAAGGTCATAAAATGAAATTTCCCACTAGGATCAAATAATGACGCTATGCAAACTTGAAAACATCGCCATGTCATTATCTAAGTGAACTTTTTGGTGTTAACGCAAATAGCACCATTGAATAATTATATTTGAAAAAATGTTAGATCATGTTTGCTTGCAGGATATGATGAATTATCGAAACTGTGGTGACTATGAGGAACAGCGATGGGCGCATTACACCGAGTACGTATTCTATAGAGAAAGCCCAAATGGCACATTGACTCCTTCCCCCAGGGAACACTAGTTTAGAAAGTTCGAAGACATGACATAACCACTCAAAAGCGTGCTAGATCATTGCTTTAATAGTTTTTATTCGTGTATTATGTACTTTTGATTGTATTTCTCTCAACCAAGTGAGCTAATAAAATTTGATGAAGTCAAAATGAAGGAAGTGCAAATACATTTGGGTCGAAAAATCACAATTTTTGTAGGAACCGCTTCGAACTACTGTAACAAAAAGAGATTACATTGAGGAAAGATAACGACAAAAAAGGAACTGAAAGCTTACAAACGATCCCGCAGCTATCTCAAGCGCCAACGCATATTTAGGATCTTTGACTCGAAACAATATGGCGATACATCCACGAACATCATCACGATTAAAGCCAGGAAAAGGATCTTTATAAGTAAAATGAATCCGCGGATTTCTGAAAAAAAAAACATAATTAATCAGTACAATCGTTGACGCTTCCAACGCATTCATGATGGCATGCATTGGTTTTAACATGTTTTATTCTTATTTACATGACTCGATAGAACATTTAGTGTGCAGATCTAGCACTTTTTGTATTCAGTTCGTTTCTTCGCATTCATTCTGCAAAAAGATTTTTGGACAATCCATGTTGGTTCTGCACTCCTTATTTCGTAGAATGCAGGTCGAGTCAATTTTCTTTGCAATCTCGGAGAAAGCCAAACAAGGCGTTCCCATGTGAATTGTAACAGAGCGTTAAGAAGGGGCTCAAATCAACAGTTTGCTTCACGTTGGCCTAAGTCACTAACCATTTCGCTGCTCTAGATTAGAATACTAAAAAATCCAAATACCTTTATTGACACAAAATAAACTATCTTGCTAGATCTTCTTTCCATCCAGATGTAACAATTTCTTTCTAGAGCTCACAAAATATACTTTTTTTGATTACGCCCAGGCTTACATGTTGGACAGCGATGCGACACAACGATCGTAAAAACGATCAGCCAGCCACACGCAAACATTTTAGGAGCGTCACCCTAATGTTTGCCAAGCTTGCAACAAATTTCAAAAATTGAATTCTGTCTTCACTTCCTCCCTAAAAATTTTCCGAAATCTGAGTTTGAACATAGTAGGAACTCAAACGCCGTTTAACAAAAACTATGTAAACCCTCAATTCGTTGAAATTTGCTCCTGCCAGTTCATTAAATCTACAAGTGTTCTGCTAAGAGTGAAATTTTTGGCCAGAACAGGCGAAAGTATTAATTATAAATACGGAAAACTTTACTGCAAATCTACCGAACATTATCTCCAGCTGTTATGGAAGAAATCCAGGCGCAACGAAGCCAACCTACCTCCAACGGAGATATCAGTCAAAAAAAAAAGGATGGAGGCTATTAGTGCTCAAAAAATGCTTTAGCATGACGAAATCAAAGTTTCAGAAAAAATTTTGGTCGAGAAAGTCAATAGGTGACAAGGAGGGTGTGAAGTTACTGAAGCACCGAAGTTGGGATGGGGCGACCAATTGATAGGTTTGGAAGAAAGTTTCCACCGTTTGGATGGGAGTCTTTTTTTGCATGAATGGTATGTAAATTTCTTATCATTTGAAAGGACTACATCTTGGGTATCTATTGATATGTAATTTCTCTATATCTGCTGTTCGTTCTTGCTCGTCGAAAGCGCGTTTCGTTTCAGCAAGATAACGTAAAACCACACACAGCCGAAAAGACCAAAGCAAAGTTTGAGGAATTGGACGGAGCTGAGACTCTACCACGCATCCACCCTATAGTTTGGACATAGCTCCATCTGATTACGACCTTTTCCGATCAATGCAACACTTTTCGGAAGGTCGCCGATTCTGATCTTTCGATGAAGTAGAAGAGCATGTCAAGAGTTCTTTGATTCAAAGCCAAAGGAGTGATACTTCGATCAGATCCGAAACCTGGCGGACCGATGGCAAAAAGTGGTGGATAATGTTGGCCTTTGTTTTGAAGAGATAGTTGTTGTTGTTTTCGATCTGCATATATGCATGAATTTCGAATGTTTTATAAAACGATGGAAACTTTCATTCCAACCTAGTACCAAAGGAATGAACGCTCACTATTGAAACTGATTTCAAAAATCAAAAAAAAAAACTGAAATAAGATTAGTTCCGTACTCAGAGGAGCAGAAATAAAAAAGGCATTATTGAAGAAAAAACAGTACACTTGGAAAGTGGCTGCTTATCACCATTGAAATTGGCCTGAAAGCACTAAACATACTTTTGATGTAAAATATTCAGTTTGATTTGCATTTGATGAACTTCTTGTTGAAAATTTACTAGTGTCTCACGACTTTTCGTGTGAGCATCTTCGTCATAGGTTATCGATTTCAGTTCTTCCTGGAAATATCCGGAAATGAGAGAATACTATACAAGAAGCAAAAAGCATTAAGATCATATGTACCCAAACTAACCTTATAGTTCCTCACTTCTGCTTCTCTTGCCCTTAGTTCGGATGATTCGGCGCTGTTTTTCTTCGAGATTTGTTCGTATTCAGCTTGTTTCCTTTTTAGTTCTGGAAGAATGCGCTTCTTCCTGAAATACGACATGTTCTGTTTTTTCTTGAAATGTAAGAAATAAATTGAATGCCATGATTGATTAGGAGTAAAGGGTGTGCTGTGGTAAAGATGCTGTTCCTCACACACTAGGCTCCAATTTGAATCCTTCTTGGCTTGATCAAGTCTCTCTCCCGAACCGAATACTAGTACTAGACTGTTTGTTTTTTTTTTTTTGAAAAGCAGACATGAAGTTGTTATTGCAAAATTTATTAGTTTATTCAAAACAGGTGGCAACAGTTTTGCATCCTTGATGGCCTAGAAAGGTCAACGACACGCAATTTACTCACTCGAACGCTCTAACAACCATTTAATAAAAACTCAATACGTAAATCTTACTGGCGTAGTATACAGTTTCTTTCAAAGACTCTTCGTTATGTTTTTTTTTTTCAAATCTTCCGTAGAGTACAAAGTTCATGTGAGTGAGAAATGCGTTTGCCTCTGCTCAAAAAATCAACCTGAAGCATGACATGAAGTCAAGCGTGATCACAAAGCTCCCTTCTTGCGACTTGTTTTAGATTTCTGAAACCTATCCAAAACACTGCCAGAACTTCATGCGCCGATGTTTTGAGTTACTGATTCAAAAATTTTGAGTTTTAGTTCAAAAATTTCTCGTTATATCTTTGTGCATAATGCGTGGCGAGAAGTACTGTTTGGTTCAAGGATTCCCAGATAGGTACTCATTTAAATGGATGCAAAGATGTTTACCCGTTCCGGTAAAATATTCGTCAATACATGCTTTGCAAGGAACAGTTACACTGAACCCAAATCCATGGAATAGTCGTCTCTATCGCTAAAGGAAGATATGGAATTTTGTGTTGTACAAAAACAAGCGAGCTACGACCTTATGCTTAATAATAATAGTTGGTGATATATCAATCACCATTACTGAACTTTCAAAAGCAAGCCTTTTAGACTATCGTTTCATAGCTGTGCTTACCTCCAATACATCGAACTGGTAAAACGGGACCATAGTTTCGCTGTACCTGTTCTTCAACATAACCTATCCCGTAAATCTAGCGCTTCGCAGTCACTCGAATTGGCTATTTGCTGCACCAAATTCACAAAATCCTCCCTCAGTCCTTTTTCCGTGTACTTATTGCCGACTGTTCTTCAAATCGTGTTCACCACAAGCATTTTGTGTGCGAAGGATGAGAGAAGAGGTGACTAACCAGCATGCCTCTTTTACCTGTCATTCGGTATCATTTCTTGAAATTGTCGCTTTTGATCAAGTTAATGCGAACGTTCACAAGCGATAGTAAGTCTTTTTCAGGTTTTCGCCGAGTGAGATTTGAATACGCTGACTGTCGCTTTAACACTTCAAAATATTTACCCATTTCCTCTTATGTGAAGCAATAACAAAACAGTCGTCAATAAACTCACGATCGAGTGGCTGCCGCTGACCGAATACAGGCGCACTGACTTTAGAAATGAACGCAACAGACAGGTTTGGTACTAGCTCGCTGTACCATTACCAAGTTCTCACGGTGACACCTAAGGGTGTCACACTGGGTACTTTCACAGATTTCATATAACTCCTTCCTCCTTCTTTTTAGTATGATTTTTGTTCCAAAATCGCTTGTTCTCTAATTAGAAAAGAAACCTTCTAATCTCAAAATGCTCCATGTTACAGCCACACACGTTTTTAGCGCATCTACAGATTTTGTGTGCGGAGAGAAGTCTAGTTTTGATGTCATCCCATTCCGTATATACTAAGAAGCCATCATGAAAATCAGAAAATCCTATTGTAATTGCCAGCGCTTGCATGAAAAAATGAATTATAATGATACTGTAGTGAAAGAAAATATATATGTACATACTTATATATGTACATATACATGTGGACGTATATGAATATATGTACACGTGCGAATATGTTATATGTACATATGAGTGTATATGTTTATGTATACACATATATGCATGTATATATGAATATGAAGATATATATATATATATATATATATATATATATATATGTATATATATATGTAGGGTATAATGGTTCCATATATATATGTATATATATATATATATATACATATGTATATATATTCATATATACTAAACGTTTTTAGAGATATTTCCTAACAAATCACTTGAGGTTGTACTGAAAAGACGTCATAGCATTTATAAAGAAAAGCTCTATTCAGACACATTGATGAATGCATACTCTGCGAACGCCTAGCCACTGTGAAGAAGATTCTCGATGATTTATTATCATATTCTAGCAAAGAGCTCTACTCTAGTGTCGAATCCCAGTGCTCAAGCAGAAGTGTTTCTAAATCTCTCCGTTGGCCGCACTCTCTTCAACATCAACGGTCTATTGCTAACGAAAGAACTCGTCCGAAGGGGAGGTTCTTTGTGAATTATTGAGTGAAGAATTACTAATAAGATATCCTCGCATGGACGACGACGTCCACAGCGTCTTCATTGAATAAGCTACGCACTGATTTGAAGAAGGCAGTGAGGAAACCCTGGGCATCAAAATAAACTACCGCGAAAAATGACATTTATAGGCATCATTAGTCCCAAAGGTGTTTAGTAACAAGTGTACCGATCCGTAAAACCCAAAGACCTCAATGGATGCCAAGGAATCAGTTGAATGAGAAAAAATATCTATCGTGCGATGTATGCCGGAATGCGAAGAAAATAGAATGAGCTTACTTTTCCTCTGTAGTAGAAACCTCAGCGGCAATTTCTTTCAACTTTGAGCGATAACCTGAAAGAAAGTCACGAACATTATGAGTTTCAAAGTCAAAAATTGCACGAGGTAATATGGTCTGCCTCCTAAACATCTGCAAATACTGAGATATGAATAATGGACTTTCTGGCAAAATATTCCTCACTTCTCTCTCAGTACATTAAATCAATCATATGAACCAAAGCTTAACCGCTAATGTGTGAACTTTCTCAAGAAAGTGCTGTCATTAGCTAATTGTTTCATGTACTCGAAGACATAGGCCATTCGCAGTAATCTCCATTACTCCACATTTTCAGAACTTGTCGTTCCGATAAGGAAAATAACGCATCGAAAACTTGCGATTTCATGAAAAAAGTCAAAGTTTCACTATTTTCTGACAGATAGCTAAGCACTAAAAGCAGTGCCACCTCTGCGCTAGTTTCATCTCAAAGAGATGTGCTTCAGAAAGATGAAAAATGCATATATATGGTGAGAATACAAAAGTAAAAAACTCAGTCAATTGCCTCTTCAGCGCCTCAAGAAACTCATTCGATCACGAAAAGTTGCCAACATTGAAGAAGTAAAAATAATTTTTATCTACACAATATGCACATGTAGCAAGGTGTTGTCTATCAACTGCTTCAAGAAAAAAAAGTACATCAAACAGTATGTAAACCATATTATGACTATATAATATCGACAGGAGTGAAAAAGAATGTATTTCAAAAAATTAAAAATTGTACTACCCAAAGAGTTACGGAGAACTTTCCATCTCAGACTTGATAAGCAAAACAGATGTCTCGCATTGTTTAAAAACTCAATATTAGGGCTATGAAAGAAATTTGCGAGATATCAATGCATTGCATTCTAGCAGCTAATAAGAAGATTTTCAAATATAAGACTTCCTAGGAACGTGCGCCCTGACTAGTATGTGTTTAGAAATGGAAATAGATCTAGAAAGCAAAATTTCGCCTTTGAAGCAAGTGGTTAAGTGAGTCATAGGACACGTCAGTCTATGTTTGAGCATGATTTTTACTTGGAACATGGTGTCAACTAAACTGTCTCTAAACTTCACAAAATCACCTCCTTCACAAACCTAACTTGACCAGTGATAGGCTCCACCAAAAACTCTTCAAAAAGCGTTATCACATCTCAACTGCACCTTACGCCAGCAATAGGCTGGCTCTCTGGCAGAGAGGATTTATTTATTTGAAGCCCACGTTATATTTTCCAAGTTCTTTGCGGAACTGGCGAGCAAGACACAACGTGCATAAACGAAAACACTTGACTCAAGTATGTAAAAGTTTGATTACGTGTATACGAAAGTTCTGAGTCGATGTGCATAGATGAAAACAGGAACCCCATCTGTTAAAGTAATCTGCTCATTAAACTTAGTGCTTGGGCACCCTTGGTTTAGTTCAACTCCGTAAGCACCAAATTGATGCGCCTCGGGAAACGACTTAGCGGATCGATAAACCTCAAAAATAATTCGATAACGAATCTACTGAGCAATAAACTAAGATCAAACTAGAGGTGAGTCTACTAGTCCCAAATTGGAATCGATATTAAATTTTGAAAATAAAAAGTAAACCTCACCTGTTATTTGCTCCTCGACACTGATCGCGTTACCGCTGTCATCAGTCGTCATGCCTTGGGCGACAGCATTTAGTTTTTCACGGGCCTTCAGTGCATGCTTCAATAAAAATCTACTGTTAAATACAAATCTCATGATAGAATTTTGATTTCTCAAGACAAAATCCTACAATGAGGTGGACTCAACGAGCTACTTTATGCTTGCGATAGGGAAAAATGAAAGATTTATGGTACTCGTTCGAGTCACTCGACAATCAACGGGAAGACAAATGATACGGGTGAATACTGTTCAAGCCTAACTGATTATTTGATCGAGTGAAAACTCACAACTCTTCTCTATGTCTCATGAGAGAACGAAGAAAAAGCGTGAGAAATTTAGTATCGACGTTCATATTCGTTAATATGAACAGAGAAGGTCCTATTGCACACTTTTTCAGAAGTGCAACCGTAAGCAAAAAATCGACTATGCAGTTCATGCAAATAATACATTTCTTGGTACTTTTCCATTTGGTAGTACACATTTCCAAGTTTATCCTTAGACTGGACAAGAACTTTTTATGAAGAGTGTTAGTAATCATTTGAAATCTTGAATCTCTCGCTAACGCTGTACGTGAGCGTTCTAGAAAAACTTTTTAATATGAAGCTTCAATCAAAGGAAAAGACTTGAGTTTTATATACGCGTTCTTTCGCAACACAAAGTTCTTTCTGCATACTGTCAGTAATTAATCGATAGCGTCAGATCTGCTCATTCCAGAGCTGTGCTTATTTTCTGGAAAGACCGTTTCTGTTAAGTCTAGCAGGGAAAAATAAAACTGATTCACATACGCCAGCAGGCGTTTCTTAGGCGATTCATGGGCTGTACGGAAGTGCGATTTTTGTTATTGGATTAGGAATTGTTTCGCCGCTTTGGAAGAAATTTCAGATTAAACGTCTAACTCAGATGCAAGAATG
Source organism: Parelaphostrongylus tenuis (assembly GCA_019055375.1). Lineage (NCBI taxonomy): Eukaryota > Metazoa > Nematoda > Chromadorea > Rhabditida > Metastrongylidae > Parelaphostrongylus > Parelaphostrongylus tenuis. The sequence goes on along the minus strand of JAHQIW010004040.1, from coordinate 27,398 downwards.
CGAGGTAACAGTAGAATTACGTGGCCGAGTGAAACATTATTTTATTTTAAATATTACAGCATAACAAAAGAGTCTTTAAAAAACTGGACACGCACCGCGTGAGACAGCTATATAAGCTTTCAAATGATTGCTAACACTCCTTATGGAAAGTTGTTGTCTAGCATAAGGGATGTGCTTGTAAATCTGCGCTATCAAACGGAAAAGAAGCCAATTTTTTTTTTGTAGATTTTGCCCCAATAGAATCCCTCACAGTTCAATGGAGTTCAGAGTTATACCCGTGAACACAAAAAAGTACGATTCAAAGTTCTTTAACCTAAAAATCGTAGTTATGCAAAACATTACCACATAAGAAGTGAAATACTGAGCCGCCACTGAACTGTCGAACTGAAGTACAGGTGCCAAAATTTTGCAATCCCAAAGATTGCTCCGAATTCAGAATATTCCAATAGAAATTTCCACTTCAGGAAAACGAACGTAAATCGTTAGATAGGACTAAATTTATCACAAGGCTTAATTAACTCTTTGGTTACAACGTCTACCTTTTTTGAAACACCCCTGGTAGCGCCGCACCTCGTCTTACTGGGGTAAAAAGGTGCGCGCCTCGGTACAGATGATTGTTAGTAATCATTCAAAAGCTCGAATCTACGGCTAATGCCGTACGTGACCGGTTTTCAAGAATCCTCTTTTATAACGCTGCAAAATTATAATAAAATCATATTTCAAATCGACAGCGTATTTCTACTATTAGCTCGCCAAATGCACGAAAAGAATACCATCTTGTAGACCAAATTTCGTATTATCATAGTCATGTGTTTGACCTGAAGTTTTTTTCGAAGCGAAGAAAAAAAACCCTAATCAAGTGATAAAAAATTGCAAATTATATGTGACAAGCCAAAGTACGTCGGTCGACCAATGGGGGGCCGCCGCATCAAGTCTATGCTGACCACACACCCCGACCATAGACTAGCCGGTAAACGAGCGTGTCGAAGATGTGAAACTCGATCTTATTTTCTTGTTACACTATATTGAAACTGTCTTCCCAAAAAATAAGCACAGCTTTGGAATAGTGGAAACCTACACTGTCGAATGATTACTAATAGTGTGAACGAAGAGCCTGTCCTGCGAAAAATATGCGCGTGTGAAACATAAATGTTTCCTTTTCGCTGAAGAGTTATCAAAAGACTTTTTCGAAAAACCGCCATGTACGACACTAGTCAGAGGTCTAAGCCTTCAAATAATTACTAACACTCTTCTGGAAAGTTCTTTTCCGACGAGGGGGAACGTTCCTTTTTCCCGCGCCATATAACGGATAAGTACCCATTTATCTAGTCCTAGAGTCAATGACTGGTCTAGAAAACAAATATACGTGATATTTATAATAATATCATATAAAATAGATATTTCAAACATTCGCAACCGCACACATTGCCTTCGATCTTTTCAATCGATCTGAATGTATATGCGCACGGAAAGAAACGCGTTCGCAAAATTCAACAACTTCCTCTTAGCTCACAGTGGTTTCGTTGATCTAAAAACATAATCAAAAATTGAAACTAATTCTTATACAGGACCCTGAGGAGATTGAACCAGCAGGAATCGTCCAGAAAAACACTATGGGCTCTTCGACGATACTAAACAAAATTTGAATTACTCACTTCTTTTGGAAATTTGAGATGAAGAAGTTGATGTTCCTGGCAACTACCAGGCACTTTTTTTAAAAGTAGAGTACTCGAGTAATTGATGACCTAACAGACTTATGAAAAGATGACTTTAAAATGTCATACTGAAAACAGAAAAAGAACTTTTTCGATTACCATCTTATGTTTGATTAGGTCTGTCTAAAAACCAAAAGGAAACTTATAATTCTAGAACTTATATTGTGCATTGCGATGCGGTGTTGCTTGTTGTAGAGGACCACTATTAGTTAATGAAGAAAGTAAAAAACGCTCCACGGCCCAAGGAGTCAAGAACATTTCGTTGCAGAATCTGAGTTTTGTCTTGACAATGAGGAGGTGAAGATCCTAATTATCTATAACTCGAATGATAAAGTTTACTATGTTTGAGACTTATCAATACAAAGTTATGCTGTAGAACTATTTTCGAGAATGCAAGCATTTAAATTTATGCATACGTCGAGAATGCGTTATAACGTTTTCAAACGAAGAAGATATTTTACATAAATTGAATGCAATGTTTGGGCAATAATATTTGTTACGAGTTCTCCATCTCTCTAGGTTCCATCATTCGTTATCAAGGATCCATTAATCAGCGTCGCGATAATAAGTCTTAGTTCAGGATGCGGTAAGTTTGACCAAAACAAAAACAGTCTACCTCTTCAGCAGATTTGAAAGCCTGTTCTTTCGATCCTATTTCATTCTCCCACTTGGCTAAATCAGCTTCCTTCTTCTTCATCTGCTTGATTTCCTAAAAAAATAGTTCTCCTTCAAATGGGCTGACACATAAGTGATAATGATAACAACAATAATGATAATTGTGAGGTAGAGAGGGGTTCAACTGTGCCAGTGCTGCCATTCACTACGCGCAAGTCCTTGATTTGACCCAATGCACCACCGAGCATTTCATACCCCTAGAATCCCAAAATTGGTACTAGAACCGGCTGTAAAACAGGCTGAATTCCTCCAATCCCTACAAATACACATTAGTTCGGCTATCTCAGGATCTCAGAAAAGATCGTCTAGAACAGATTTAGCGACATTCTTGAGAAACTGATTTGATCCACAAGTAGCAGCCGAACCAGTAGGTTCAGAGAAGAATTGGTGGATGCGACAAAAGAAATCGAATGAAAGAATGCTGAAATCTGCATCTGCACACTGTGATACATATGATCTCCACTCACGTAGTAAAAGCAATAAAATTAATCATACCTCTCTTTGCGAGTGCTTCTGAGATTCGCTCAAAACAGTATAATCTGATAACATGTTCCGGCATTACAGCTTCGTCAGTTTCAAGGATGCCTTGCGGTTCAATCGGTTCAGTGGTGAGATATCCCCTTTATAGAGGAGCCGACGCCGAAACACACACAGCGTTAGGTGGAAAAATCACCCAACGGCCAGTGTTGTACACGCAGTTGTGCGTGGATGGTAATATGTTATCAGATTATACTGTCTTGAGCGAGATCTCAAAAACACTTGGAAACAAAGGTATGACAATCACGTTTCACCAGCCACGAGCAATCGATTGTACAACACTGTCCATTGGGTGATTTTGACTTAACGGCGCGTGTGAGTATTTCGGCTCCGGCCCCTCTATATCGGGGAAATCTCACCGCGGAGCTGACTGAACCCAAAGGCACCGCGTTTGTCGAGGCTGTAATGTCGAAACACATATCCTGCACTTTTTAGGTACCATAAAAGTCGTCGTCACTTCTAATGGATATCTGTATTTATTTTCTAGCAGTAGATAGTATGAAACAGAATCATAAGAACGTTCAGATACGAGCGGGATTAAAAACTGAGGTAGCTCTCAACTCGTTGATCACCTTCTGTGAGGGCTCACGTGCTACACACTGCATCTTTTACGTCGTTGCTTCTATGTTTTCTAATGATGACAGGAGTCAATAAGTAGTAACAGTTTATTGATGATAAGGATATAAACACGCTCACGTCGTCAAGAGATTTCCTTTTTTCCTCGTATTCCGTCAGGATCTCACCGAAAGATTCCTTGCACTCACGTTTCTCCTCGTCACATGCTTCGACCTTTGCCAGCTCCTTGGCCACATTCGCCTCCAGTACAGAAAAAGCCTCTGCGTAACGCTAAAATATGGTAGTTCTTGAAGAGTACAGGTGAGCATCCATTGAATATTGAGTTAAACATTTGAACAAGTAGTATAAAAAACATAAAACCTTCTTCTTCGCATCTTCGGCACCAGTCAAATCTGCTTGCTGCTGTTCCAAAATTGCCTCCACTTCCTGTAGTTCTTTTCCCAATAATTTAATCTCTTCTGTCTTCTCAACAGCTAATTTTTCACATTCATTAGCACTGACCTAAATAAAAGTCTGATATGTCAGATCTAACCAAGGTAATTCTATATGGGAGCTTTCTGAGTTAGAAAGAGAAACTGGGGAAACATTTGCTGCAAGACATGCAAGACTTTCTTCTCAGTACTTCTTCCCTCAAACAAAATTAAAGCTCTACGGTACTTGGCTTACTACATTCAGATGTGCTATAAAACATCCTCATTTCCAAAAAAAAAAATGCTGCGTCTCCAGAACTGGATGGTATTTTGAGGGCATGTTCGATTACGGGATAAAAATGAACGGTACAAATTTAGAAAGCTTAGAACGGAACAAAGAAAACTTACTAATGATATATAGTAAGTGAAAGCTATCAATTTGCGCTCCAGCCGTTCAATTTCTTGATCGCAGTTGTTGTATTCCAAAAAGTTCTGCTTATCACGTTGAAGCTTTTCAAGCTGTGGCAAAATGTCCTCGGCCATCAGCTAAAAGAATTCAGAGAATTCAAACGGGAAGATTTCAATTTGTGATACATTATTCTTTTATTAGCTCGCTCGGAACGGTAGTAAAAAGTAGCACTTTTCCGTTAGAAGGAACGGTATGAAGGAACTGCACCTTTTGCTGGACAAGAATTTTTCATGAGTGCTAGCAATCATTCGAAAGCTTAGATCTCTGGCTAGCGCGCTATGCGCTCCTTATTTGAAAAGACCTACCATACGCTGTAGCATTCAAAATAAAATTATGTTTTATAGCCGCCGTGCGCTTTGACAATTACTTCGCTGAAAGCGCGAAAAGCATATGAACGTATAGTGGAAATTTTGTAGCAACAGAAACACGTGTTATGTCAAGAGCTTCTTCCAGGGCGGAGAAAAAATTCCAAATTACATGACAATATCACACTTCATATGTCAGTCGGGTCGGCCCGATCGATCGATTGATCGATAGCGCAATATCGTACCAAATTCACGGCCAGTAGACACCCAACCCACACACTAGGCGAAAGATAAGTGCGCCGCGCATTTGAAACATGATCTTATTCACTCTATTACATTGCAGTGTAACACTCCAGAAACAAAAAAACAAGTACAGCGTTGGAATCGTGGAAACTTACGATATCGAATGGTTACTTATTACTTATGATAATACAAATGATGTTTTTCTGCTATAGAATTTCAGAAAGGCTTTTTCCAAAACGGTCAGTAGTGCAGGCCACAGATTCAAGGTTTCGGACGATTACTAACACTCTATAGAAAAGTTATTGTCCAGCGAAAAGGTCGTTCTTCATCTCGTGTCGTCTAAAGGAAGGAAACCTAATATTCGCCTGGCGCAGTCCAAACTGCAGAGCGACGCGCGATTTACATTTTATAATTAGATACTTTTCATCGTAGAAAGATTTTTTGATTTCTCGTTTTATTTTGGAACGTCACATTTACCCTAGACGCTCATATGTTTCAGAGCATATACAGCTCATGTATGTGAAGTAATGCTAGGGCACTTTTCCATTATGTTCGCTCTGTTCCCGAACTTAGGATGAGCGCTCTGCCTCTTTTTAAAAATTTAGAAGTCATTTGAGTTTAGATCTCGTAAATTCCAATGGTATGTTTGGTATTCGAAAAAAAGTCTAGTGTGCTGTGGCACTGAAAATAAGATTATGTTTCACACTCGGATATTCTTCCAAGTGAACAAAGCTTTTCTCCCAGATTTTCAGTAATCATTCGATAAACTAAATCACATCTATTCAAATGATGCAGTTGCTTTTAGAAAAAGACTCTTAGTGCCCCATAGCAACTAAAAGAAGATTGCGTTCCGCGCGGCGTGTCTCACATGTGACGTGTGATTTTTGTTATTAATTCATTTTTTCCGCTTAGAAAAAACTTTGGTAAAAGAGAAAACATATGCTTCTAATACTCTGAAACTTTCTCTACACGTTTACATGATTTTCCTGTACAGGCATGGGCTACTTAGAATTAGGCTTAGGCTTATTATCTGGTTTATTTGGCAATTTGAAAAGAAAATTGAATTTTCCGGTTATAAGGGAAACAATAAATACTTGACCTCATTAGCTGTACAAGGATTTTCCATAAGAGTGTTCGTGATAAGTCGAAAGCTTGAATCTCTGGCTAGCGCGGTATGTAGCCAGTTTTTCAAAACACCCTTTTAAAACGCTGTAAAATCCAAAATAAAGCTGTGTTTCACACAACCACGCGTTTTTTTCTCTTATCTCTCTTATATTTCGCTGTGCAAAATTCCTTTCCTAGATTGCTAGTACTCTTTCCATAGCACAAGTCCCAAATAACTCAAAAATGTGTTTGCTTTTGTAAAAGCTCTTTTGATATCGTTGTAAGAGAAAGAAAAGATTTGTCTCTTACATCTCCTCTGACAAAGCTCCTTTTTGAGACTACTAGTAATCATTCGACAGCGTAAGTTTCAGATGCTCTGCTTATTTTTTGGAAAAGCTGTTTCACATCAGTGTAACAGGAAAGTAAGATCGCGCGTCACATATTCGGTGGGCTTATTTACCAGCTAATCTGCGGGCTGGGAAGAAAGGCGATTGACAGATGCCTTGAGCGTTAGGTATGTGCGGTGCATTGTTATTCAATCAAGAATTTCTTCTCCGCTTCGTAGAAAAGTACACATAAAAACGATTGACTCAAATTCTACGAAATTTTTTCTAACGTTTAGATGCTTTTCGCGATTCTAGCTAATTAAACGCGTGTTGTGGTGTGAAACATATTCTATTCTGTATGCTACCGTACCATTAAAGGTATTTTTGAAAACAACTGCGTAGGGCGCTAACTAGAGATTTAAGCTTTCGAGTGAATACTAACACTCTTGCGAAAAATTTTTGTACAATGAGGTCCAGTAATCTCTTATGTATTAATATTTGTTACCCTAAATTCGTAGTGAACCGAAAATTGAAAAGTCTAGGCTCACAAACGATAGTTTCCTAACAATTACCTTGAGAATTATCTAAACTTGTGCTATCAAATATCCGTTAATATCAAAGGCGCTGTGACTTAGGTGCTAATACTGTAAAATCCCATCCACATGCCGGGGCAAAGAAGGCACACTTAGTGTGTACCTTAATTATCTTTTGGCTACTAAGCAGCACTGAGAAGTTCTTTTGAGAAACAAGTAAACCGTACACATCGTCGAGATCTGAGCTATCAAATGATTACTGAAAGTCTAGTGAAAAGCTCTGTCCAGCAAAAATGCCCAAATGTGGAAAGCATACTATTAATCTTACTATCACAGTGCGGGAAAAAGGCGATTTTGAAAATAAAGCACACCTTCAAAATTCTCGAGATCTAAGCTATTGATAACTACCAAAATTCAGAATGAAAGCAAAAACGCGCTTTTTTTTCCAAAAGATAGAAACAGGGTGGAGATAGCGGAAAAGTATCGTCTGGACCTATCCAGAACTGTGGAAAAAATTTTCTTCTATCGCTCTATGGTATCCGTTTCTTGTGTGTCCAAGTACAGTTTATTACGAACATTAATCATTGTTTCTATCTTTGCCACTAGGCACACCCACTAATTTTCCATAATTACATATTTCTCAAATGATACCCTCCACGCCATTTTCTGCGCCTCTCTCAAGTTCTAAAGTAAATAACTTCAATGTGACCAGACGTAGGTGGTTGCGGCCGTGTAGCAGTAAATCAGAACCTCGTCCGCCCAGCTGCTTCCCATGGATATCCTGCTCCACTTAATCGCTTGAATATACAGACCTCGTTGATTTCTACGAATTACTTATAGTTCATATATGCGTCGAGGAATACTTGCGTTAGCGAAGAGCTCTCTGCAAAAAGCCATAGGCGTCTTTGGGGAATTTGTTAAGAACTGCATATTTCTCGCTTGTCTACTGCTATCACTCGACATTCACTATCCTCGGAGGTGCGACTTTGGAACTAGTTGAGTGAGGAAATTGCGAATCAATTTGACATTACCAAACGCCGAGGAAGGGGAAGCCTCCAAAACATTAGCCAGAAATATGAAGATATATTGAGTAAGTGGTCAAATAAGGTTTCATTCAGAAACTTAATCTACTTAATGACGACGATAGGAGGTATACAAGGAAACGTAAAGCTTTGGTGCAAGAAACCAATCAAACTCTACGAACTGCACGTGCCCGATGTTTAGAAGTTGACTGTACAAACAAATATCCACAGCGATTAGAAGAATGGACTTGAAATTGAACTTTAAATAAAAAAAATTCAAAGAATGATGATTTGGATAATAAGTCCTCTCTCACACAAGATAGACAACAAGAATGCGTACAAGATTCTAGGAAATTATGTTTAACAAGCATGAAGTTTTCTAGTGGAAAATACAAACAAGTTGCATTGGGCGTTCTTCAAACTAGAGATACCGATAGGAAACTCCTCGACAATTTGCTATTTTTTGTGACGATAAAGTGTTCCGACCATCTAAATTTTACAATTTGGCTGCCAGTAAAACTCGCTGTGAATTTCAAACAACAGGCTGACTACCCCGAAAGCGAGGCGTATTTTTGTTCCCTTTGGTACATAACCCTAAGACGGCTATTCCAAGGCCACATCTAAAACTAGAATCATCATTTTTCAAGTCATCATTTTACAACGAATATCTTAATGGAAGGTGATGGAAATGAGCGCATGTGGCGCAGTGGTTAGAGGTGCCCTGCGTCGCACACGAGGTCACTGGTTCGATCTCGCGCTCATGGCTCACCAAGCCATCCATCCCTCCGGGGTCGGTAATTGGTACCAGACAGGTCTCAGACTTGTCTGGGAGGATAAGCAGCACTGACTCGGTTCAGCGGGAGGCCACCGCGAGTCATCGTAAAGGCCAGATGTGCATTCAATCACCTCAAACGAAGTTAAATATTGAAGTCGAATGCATGGCGCATCCCTCAGGGATTGATCAACGCCGAAAGCTTTATCCTTTATCCTTTATCTTAATGGAAAAGTAGGGTACTATTTGTTATCATAAGAAGTACAAATAAAACACAACAAAGATAGACTGTTGACCGGTGCCAATGTATAAACAAAAGCAATCTGTTGTTTGATGATGATTGTATAAGGTGTTGATTAACGACTATTCACAGTAGAAAATGTACAACATTAGCGAGAGATTTCGAGAAATTTGAATGTTTACTTCGGAAAAAAAATTCGCTAGTAATGAGCTTAAGAGCTTCTAAAACTCTCTTCAATACTAATCCATCTTTTCGTATCAAAAATGTTCACTTAGGATCAAAATTTCGCTATATAACTGCCAATAAAACGCACATTATCCTCCTCGAAAGTAGAGCACCGTGTGAAAGTTTTTACGAACAAATTTAACATATAAATCAGCATTTCTCAATATATCGTTTAACTACAAAACACAGTAAAATAAGTACAAAATATTCACTATCAGTTAAAGTTCTTTTTTACAAAAATGTGTTATTCTCATGGAAACACAGAAAATTTTTTACACATGATCGCTCTTCTTACTATAATTACCTTTATAAAAGTTTTCTCTATAGATTTCTCTCCTTCCGCAGCACTAAAGTGCCTCTAACACAGTAAATGCACTTATAAATGCCACTAATCCTCCCGCCAAAGTTCGAGCGACGTACTAGCCTTCGTTGTAACATAATCTTCGGTTCATATCGGTTATAAGGGAACAAATGAATATTTGACCTCATTCGCTGTGCGAGATATTTACATAGCAGTGTTGGTAATCATTCGAAAGCATAAATCTCTGGTTAGAGCCGTACATAGCCGGTTTTCGAAAAAACCCTTTGATAATAAAATCCAAAATGAAATTATGTTTAACATCGGCTACATAACTCCGTTTTGCTGGAAGCACGAACAACACAGAAACAGATAGAGAAAACCTCGTAGTGTCTGAGTCAGTCGTTTAATCCGGAGTTTTTTCGAAGTGGAAAAGCAATTCCTAATTGAATGACACACATCGCACTTTCATTTGAGAAAATCGATCGATCATCGCGCTACCCCCCTTGCCGCTCCACCCTGCGGCCCATGAGTTGGCCAAAGAACACATTTTCGCGTATGTGAATCAATCTTATTTCTCCTACTACACTGCAGAAAAACGTTTATTCCACAAAGTAAGCACAGCAATAGAATCCTTGATTCTTACGCTGTCGAATGATTCTAATAGTCTAAAGAAAGAGCTCTGTACTGTGAGGTGTAAAACACGAATTTTTTGTTTCTCCTACAGCGCTATCGAAAGAGCTTTTCCAAAAAGCAAATCGAGAATGATAGCAGTACTAAGGAGATTTGTCGAGCAAAATATAAGTGAGATGAGAAAGAAAGACGCGTGGTGGTGTGAAACTTAATTTTACTTTGGAGGTTACATCGCTATAAAAGGGTGTTCTGAGAAGCGACCATGTACCGCGCTAACCAGCGATCTAAATTCTCGAATGATTACTAACACTCCTAGAAAAAATTCTTGTACAGCGGACGAGGTTAGCACATCATTTATTTTTGGAACTCTTACAGTGTCCTATGATAACCTTTCCCAAAAACAATTTAGGGTTCAAGATTATCAAGATTTGTGCTATCGAATGACCACCTAGAGTCCAGTGAAAAGCCGTCCAGGTCCAGCTGAATAAACGAAACAGATCGAGAACGAAACATAATTTTTCTTTGACTGCTACAACGCAATAAGACTACCTTTTCAGAAATTAGGCAAAGTGCTATGTTCAACGCTTTTCAAACTAAAAAAAGGCTAACATAAGCCTAGTGATAACTACGTGCTCAGCGAAAAAAGTCTATAATAAATTGTGCATGGAAAAGAGCACATGCTGTCCCAAAGACAGAATGTGACGTGAGGAGCTAAGAACGCTATAAAGGAGGTATTCCATGACTCGTCTGAGAATCTAAAATCTTCAAGCAGAACATGGATAGACATGAATGTCTGGAGATACTCGTGAATGATGAATGTGTGGAAACGAATTGAATGAGAAGCATTAGGATGCAGAAAGATGGATAGAAGGTTGAGGATGGATGGATGGAAAGTTCATCGGAAAGACTCTTCGTTCAAAATTCAAAAAATCTAATAATATGAGCCATGTATGAGTGAGGAATAAATTCCATCGATTATTTATTGTTCTCATCAATCGCAAATAAAACTCAACGCTGCTATATTACGTCACTCAACCGATATTCTGAGGTTTGGCAAGAAGTTCTGGAAAAATCTTTGGAGCTTCAGTTTTTGACACCTTCATATCGTTTTCTATTGATATCTTATAAAACGATAGAGAGGATAAAGCTCTTGGCGATGATCAATCCCTTAGGGATGCGCCATGCATTCCTCTTCTTTTTCTAACTTCGTTTGAGGTGAATGCATGCATATCCGGCCCTCACAATGACTGGGCGGTGGTCTACCCTTGTGTCGAATCAGTGCTGCTTATCCTCTCAGACAAGTTTTAGACCAGCCCGGTACCAATTTACCGACCCCGGAGGGATGCATGGCTTGGTGAGTAATGAACCATATATGCATATCACCTGTATCACCGGTAGTCCCGTTGATCGTCGAGTGACGCGAGCGGGTACCAGCAACGCTTCCATTTTTCCCTAGTGTGCTCGAGTAACCCAGTGGGTCCTCCTCGCTCTAAGGATTCGCTGAGCATCATATCTTTATCTTCCATACCTTTCCTGAAGAAATCGGACCATCGGGTCGGTAGTCTTCCTGTAGAAAGCGATATCCCGAATAATCCAGTCGGTAATGGCTCTCGTCCATCGGTTGTCGTTGAAATGCACCACGTGCTCAGTAAACCTTATTATCTATATCCTGGCGTATAAAAATATATATATCTGTATATATATATATATACATATATATGTATAGGTATATTTAATTCATCAATTTCGGCTCGAAAATGCCTATTGAACAGTATGATTTGCGTGTGTTGATCTGCCATTATTATAGAAAATGTATAATGATTCTCAAAGCCGTTCATGAGATTCATGATGACGAAGGCGCTGATACGGCGCGAATGTCGACTGTGGTCAGACGGTTTAGGCGATTCAAGGAAAGCAATTCTGATCTCAATGATGTGCCTTGTTCTGACCGATCATCTGTTCTGAATGAAAGTGACTCGCAAGCCGCTTAGAATGCTGAGCCTTTGTCGAGAACTCGTGATTTGGCTATAAAGCTTGGAGTTTTGGCAGCGCAGTGGTAGTTCGAGCAGATGCGGAATCCTGCAGAACGATGGCAAAAGACGTGGGCGATGATGGTCTATGGTTTGAAGATTAGTTATTGTTAGCTTTTGCTGTTGATTTGTGCAATAAAACAAAACTTTCAGAAACGTCTCAAAACTTCTTGCTCAACTTTAGTATAACTAGCAAAATTTGAAAGTAAATGAAACCAACAAAAAAGAGACTGTACGAGTTATTTAGCAAGTAAATACGTCACTTTCTTTTCTTATATGACGTTTCTCTCAAAAACAGACAGGGCTATAAATTGTGCTTAAATGCATACTGAGAAGGAAACAAATCAGGAGAAATAGTTTCACAAAGAAAGAAACGTGGAGAAAGAAAAGTAGAACGGTATAAATACCATAAAAGATGTATGAGATGCAAGAGGTTCTTTCCATAGAACCATCAAAACAGTAGCAGACCTAGACTACTACATTTGAAAACAAAGACAGGATAATGAGTCGAGGAAAACTATCGAGATGGCTGACTTTAATTAGGAACATTGCGACACCACTAGTCTACAATAATAAATATAAACCGAGATATTGTATCAGACAGATTATTTAGTCATAAATATACATCTGTGATCACCGAGTGATATGCAAAATACTCGACGTCATGCGAGAGTGATCCCGTGTTTCACCTATACCGCGAGCGCGTGTAACCACTACACTACCGATGCCATCGCTTTGATACCACCACCACCACCCCTTGTTAAATATAGACTATCATAGCTGCCAACAACCAACCTTCAACGGGTTTGCTCTTACAAGCACATATCAGCGTTAAAGCCAGTTACGCCGACATCTATTCGAAACGTAAAACCTGACTAAATTCCTATTTTCATAGTTTGCATATTATTTCGGGTGCGCCGTGGCCTAGTGGTCGTAATGGTCGCCGCGGCGCACGCGGAGCTCCTCTACCCCCTACCCAAACTCTTCTCGGCGGTGTTTAATAACGTCTTATGGACCGGCACAGCCAAGCTAACTCGAGATTACAAGGACACTCGCTCAACCAGTATTCTAGGACGTTCAAAAAGAGGAGGAAAAAATGAACTGAATGCTAGTAGTGGGGATGTGCATAAGGAAAAGAAAAACACTGCGAAGACGGACCAATGATAGTAAGATAAAATAAAATAAAACAAAATAAAATGTCATATTTATTTCATTTTTTGTCCTCGTATAATTTCTTTTTTGCTTAGTTGTTACTACTTTTTATTTCAATTTATTATTTACTATTAATACTGAATGTTTTGCATACCGCTCAATATTCTCAGACGTTTATTTTTGATATTCTACCACTGTTAAAAAGTAACCAACTAATAAAATGATTTAGACTGATTTGTATGAGGTGAACGAGTATTCAAAATAAATACGAGTGTAATCGCAAACCTTCTCGATCTCATCGACTTTGGACTGCTTTTTGTTGATCGTGTTAAGGGCAAGGGTTCTCTTCGCCTCGTACAATTTCGTACCTGCAGCTTCCTCAATCATTCCAAGAATCTGAAAGTACCCGATTCAGAAAAGGGAAAATTTTTCAGCAAAAAATGGACACAGAAGTCTGTGGCGGTTATACGAGTACAAAAAATACCTCATGAGGCTTCATGTTAAGAACTTTGGTGATACGGCCTTGCATGATAAGAAAATGAGGATTATTAACATTCAGACCAACGCTGCGGAAAAAATCGGACACCTTAAATAGATGTATGTACAGATATAATCTTCTAAGGACAAGAAAGAAAAAGATAAAGCTTTCGGCCAATCCCGAGTGGTGGGTGCATGCACTCGAATCCGCTCATGGCACCGCAGAAATGACTGAATGTTTATCCGACCTCTACAATAACTGGTAGCGCCCTAACAATGTTTCAAGTCGATGTTGCTATCCTCACAGACAACTTTGCCACCAATTCGCCGAGTCTGAAGGGACAGAAGACTTAGTGAGCCTTGGGCGTGAGGCCGAACCATCGAGCATGTGCATGTCGTAGGGTACCTCTAACCATTTGCGCACAGGCGCTCATACAAATTACAAATAGAAAAATAGCAAAAAGCCACACCTTTGCATTGGTTGTTGTGGTACCATTGATGGTATATGTATTTCGACCATTAACAATTATCTAAATTCAGAAAATACAGTCTCCCCATCACCGTAGAGAAGCGATGTCATCTAGTACCTGTCGTTTTATCGTTATTTCGTCACAGTGATGGTATCCAATCGGACCATGTTTCTTGTCTTTGTTGTCAAACGTAATCGTCACAGTTGCTTTAGTGATACCGGCCTGTCCCTGCTTGTACACTAAGTCATGAAGCTGACCTAAACTAATGATTTTTGCTCTCCAAGGATTTTAAATCGTTCTTCTTTGTCACTTTATTTGACCAATATCACACTTTTTTTACTGTCCAGATCATGGTACTAGTATTCGTCCCGATACTTTAGGTTATTAGGAAACAAATGAAACCCAACTTCATTCGCTGGAGAGGAAGTTTTTATAGGGGTGTTGATTATCATTCGAAAGCTTAGATTTCTATTTGAGGCCCTATGTGGTCAGTTCTCGAAAAGACCAATTTATGACGCTGTAAAATCCAAAGTTAAACTGTGTCTCAGATGAGCATATTTCTCGCCGGACAGAGCTCTTTATTTGGACTAATAGTGATCATTCGATAGCTTAATGATTGCGGTTTTTTCGAAAACCGGCCAGATGGTCCTGTGGCCAGACATCTGAGCTTTCGAATGATTACTAACACTCCTATGTTCCTGCTCAAGGAATGAGGTCGGTTTTTCATTTATCCCCTTATAACCGAAAAGTACCACGTCTCCTCATGTTCAACGCTTTCTTGTCGATTTGAGTTCTTCATGGACGTCGTAGAATACTGACTGAACGCATTCTATGCATTTTCGAGTATAGCCGGACTGGGACGTTCCGTAGGTAGTGCGTTACTGATTGCCGGAGTGTTGAGGATTGGAGAGGATCACTTCACGGCGAGCATCACTAGCCATTCGGCTATCATACTCCCGTTGAATCATATTGCCTGCTTATAAACAATAAATGGCCTCGAGAGCAACAGTTCAAAGATGTTCACTTTAGCGATAAACGGAGTTTTTGAAAAAAAAAGTCGAGGATCTACCTGCACGAATATGCGTCAAATTCGTTATACCAAGCACAAAGCAGATTGAATCCAATATATTCGACTTTCCAGTCCCATTTAATCCTGAATAGAAACATGGCATTACGACTTTCTTAGTAAGTGAATCAAGAACATTAGACCCCTTTGAAATGATTGCTGTGTAGTTAGAGAAAAAAAAAGATTTTACAAATAATTTTTGCAAAATCCGTCCTGCGAAATACTATTCCCTGGCCTTTGAATTGAGTTCGTGTTGATGTTCATGAGGAAAAATGTGCACTACAATTCTCTATTCTACTGGACTCCTTTTTCGCTCTAAACTGAACCTGATTTTCGTGTGTTAGCCTCAGCTCAAACTTATCATCAAGTTCCATTTACTCTGAAAACACAAGCTCCTCTTGGAACAAAAAGAAAGAACTAAGCTGTCACAACAAAACTTTGTACGACTGCGATAATCTAGAAACTAGTTCCACACGGACTGGACTAAAATGTCAACCAAATGCAGCTTAACACCTGGCCGCAAGAAGAATTACATATTTGGAGAGAAACATGAGCAAGACTTTCCAGTGCCATTGTTGGTAGGAACATGCCAGGTTACCTAAGATCAAGTGGGCCGGACACATGAAACGATTCAACGATAACCGATGGACGAGAGCCGTTACCGACTGGATTCCTCCGGATCTCAAGTGCACCGCACGAAAACCACCGAGCCGTTGAACCGATTTCTTCCTGTTTCACGTAAAACCTATAGGAAAGATATGATGCTTGACGAATACCTACAGCTAAGAGGACCCACTGGACTACTCTTTCGAATGATACAGAAAAGTTTAAATCACTAGTGCCTGCTCGAGTCGACGATCAACAGGAAGGTAGGTGATACAGGTGTCGGGCAAGAAGTATCCTAACTCATTTCCTAGAAGGAGAAATCCTCATCGAACATTTTCGCTTGCAAACTATACGCACGCAGTCACAAACCACTCAATACTTTACATGAAAGTGTTGAAACATCTTGGACTTCATGTCATCACATATCGAACAAACTCCAGTAAAAGTACTCCAACCTTTCCTATCACTTCTGCACTGCAAACCAGTGTAGTTTTCGTTACGCTTTAGCTCATAAGACTAGGTTGCTATGAGGATTTATTCGGCAAACACTTCGACAACCCTGCCTATTTCAAGATGATAAGTTTGGTTGATTGAACACAGTAAATTGGCCACGTTGCAGTCCTCGCTTTTGGAATAGACAAAGACGTCGAAATGTTAGCCTGATAAATCGACACTCCGACCCCGCGGGGTTACTTAAATCATGGAAGAAACCAGCATCAGCGCTAACCGGAGTAGTGGTAGAGTGTGTTATACATGAAGAATTCTACAAAAGAACCCACTCATCGCATCGCACAGGTTACAAGTACGAACACTAACGCATATCTCAAACATTATCGAGAATTCCTACGTACAACTGTAGTTCACTTCATCGTTTTTCTTTCCACAAGTCATAGACACTGTAAAGCGTACACAACGAATTCAAGGCTAAATTCTCGGGCGGGCACCGGATCTTCCCAATTTCCTATTGCATGCAAGAGTATCCGAGTGATTCCGCCTCTTTGCAAAAATTTCTTGTGAGTCACATCTTCCTTACAAGCTTTTAATGAAGAAGATTGGACCACGGATAGATGACCTTCCTGCTGCACGCCTGACATTTCGAAATTCAGACGGTACTTCGGATTTTGTCGTATGAGTAGGGAAACGTGTACGAGGTATCTGTCGACAACTATAAGATGCCATACATCTAGTATTGCAGAAAGAACGATAGTAGAGCAGGAGCTCCGGTAGTGCAGAGGTTAGCAGGAGCCTCTGGAAAAGCCCAGAGCGGGTTCAATGCGCGAAGTCCAAAGTCATGCATACCACCCAACATAAGACCTCAGTTTTGGCTAAAATTTTCACGCACCCCAGATCTGGGTGTCCTCCAGAAGCCGACGTAACTGAGGCAACATATACCACAAAACAGCCAGACAGTTTAGACGAATCAAAATGTCGAGTCAAGATCCTGCCCTGCCTTCAAGCTGGTCTACTCTACAACTATTCCTGGTTTTTCCTTATCCCACTCTAGACTTTGATATATTCATAAGTCGTTCTTTCACAACACGAGTTCCTTTCAACAAATTTGGTAGTCATGACTACTTGATATTGAGCACCATAGGCGAAATAACGTCACATTTGGGCTCGAATTTTTTATTGTCTTTGGTGCAGGAAGCCTACTTTCTGGCGATGTATTTGTGGTAATTGTCGGGTGAAGATGTGTAAGACAAGGTTCACTTCTGAAGAGCCCATAGCATAGACATGGCGCTAACAATACTTTTGAGTACACTAAATATAGGTCGATCAGGAAGAATGAACACAATCTTGAAAACAGGGGGTTCGCATAAAGGATGAAAAAGGGTCAAGCTCTCGGCGTTGATCAATCCGAGGCATGCGCCACGCATTCACCTCCCTCATGCAAGGTTTGAGGTGTTTGAATGCATATTTTTAGTATTTACAATGGCTATCGACGGTTCATCGATGTACCAAATCAGTGCTATCATCTTCCCAGACAAATCCGATACTTTGACATCCACCCTGAAGCGATGGAAGATTTGGCGGGTCTCAAGTGGGGGATCGAGCCATCGACCATTGACTGGTTGACTACGTGCGTACGTACCACTGAGCTCTTCCAAAAACTGTAATACACGCGTTAGGTTTGCATATCCGATGCTGCGTGGACTATTGTGTGGTATGATTGACGTTCTTAAAATAAATAATCTAACAGGCTCATCTATCATTAAGATGGCACCTAACGGCTCTTAGACTAAATAGCATTCAAGTACACAACAAGATGAACGAGTACCTCAATAACTCAAGGATACGAGAAATTACCATCTTATAAGCGAAATAAGCAAAAACTGGTTCTTTTCTGTTAGATGGATGGCATATGATGGAGAAACGAGCACTCTCGCTGGTCAAGAACTTTCCACGAAAGTGTTACAAATCATTCCAAAGCTCAATTTCTAGCTGCTGCTCTACGTGACCGTTTCTTGGAAAAACCCTTTTATAACACTGTAGCACTCAAAATAAAACCAAGTATAAACCGATCGCGCAGTCAAACCACTGATTTGTTGGAAGCACAAAAAGCATATGAACGTGTAGAGAAAATCTTGTAGCATCAGGACCATATGTTTTATCTGAAGTTTCTTTCGAGATGGAGGAGAAAATACGAAATTAATAACGAAAACTGCACTCCCTGCAGGTAACGCGCTAGCGCGATTAACCGATCAATCACAGTAGCCGTATAGAATCTACGGCCACCGGACACCCAACCCACGCACTAGCCGACAAGCAAATGCGCGGCGTTTGTGAAACTCGACCATATTTTCGCTGCTACACCGCAGTGAAACAATCTTGTCAGAGAATAAGCACAGCGTTGAAATCGTCAAAATTTACGCTATCGAATGATTACTTATAATTTGAGAAAAGCGTTCCGCCCTACGAGAAATATGCATGTGTGAAACAAAAATGTTTCCATCCTGCCACAGCGTTATAGAAGAGCTTTTTCAAAAGCGGCCATGTATCGCAGTAGCCAGAGATTTGAGCTTTCGAATGCTTCCCAAAATTGTGCCGGAAAGTCTTTGCCCAAGGAAAAGAGCTGCTCTTTCTTCTCCTGTCGTCTAACAGAAAAGAACTGAAAACTCATCCGAAGAATCAAAATGAAAACTCATGAGATCAAAGCTAACCAGTAATCGCGTTGAACTGTGTATCGAATCCGTCGATTACTTGTAATTTCGAATACGACTTGAAGCCATCGATTTCCAAGCGTTTGATGTACATGCCCAAAAAAAATATGTCGAAACACTTACAACAACTAGAAATCTGCAGAAAAAGAGGGCACAATGGGATCAGACAAGGAAAAAATTAGAAAACAGACAGCCTTAGATCCAACCTACAACCAAAATATCAAAGATGCATAATGTACTTTTGAATAGGTCAAAAAATCCAATTAAATAAAACAATATTAAATGTTAAATGAGCATTCGTCTTCAATTTTTAACTTCGTTTGAGGTGATTGAATGCTATCTGGCGTTTACAGTGACTCGCGGTGGCCTCCCGCTGAACCGAGTCAGTGCTGCTTACCCTCCCAGACAGGTCTGAGGCCAGTCTGGTACCAATTAACCGACCCCGGAGGGATGGATGGCTTGGTGAGCCATGAACGCGAGATCGAGCCGTGGACCTCGTGTGCGAAGCAGAGCTCCTCTAACCACTGCGCCACATGCGCTCTTGTATCAATGATACAATACTAATAATGATGATAAATAATAATAACGATGATAACAATAATGATAGTAGTAAATATATCAATAATGTATATATCAATATATTGAACAAATTAATATATAAGTATATATTAACTTTTCAAATATATTAATGATACAATAATAATAATAATAACAAATACATTAATAATGATTATATCAATATATTAATTAAATAAACATATGTTAATATTTTGAGTATATTAATAATACAATAAAAATAATAATGATAATAATAATAACAATAATAATAATACATTGATGTATACATTAATATCCAAAATAAATAAATAGATAAATTAAATTAAATAATAATCAAATAAAATTAAGTATTGTCAGTAAACAATGGAAAAAAAGAAATTTTAGAATGACATGAGGAATTGGCGAAATGCCAAGAAAGCAGAGAAGAAAGAGAGGAGGGAGTGAAAAAGAAAAGGAAAAACGAAAAAAGAAGGAAGAAGGAAAAAAGAAAGAAAAAAGAAGGCGAAAGGAAAGAAGTGGGCAGGACAACGAGGGATGTCGAGGACGAGTTTTTGCGATTCAAACGTGGATCGTTTCGCGGGCCTTTCGCCGAAAGCCGCGAAATTTAAAATTCATATCCACCAGTTATCCACCAGTTAGGTCGTATTGATCATTTCTGTCCTCTCGTCTTATCTATCACGTCTTCTTATCATTTAAATTCTCATCGTCGGCGAAACTAGCCGATGTCTGACCGAGTATTTTGTCAGTTTTCTACTTGTTTTTAGTGCTATTCGGTCTGTCTCCATTACGACGCGTGATGTCTCAACCGTTTCGTGATAATACGAATAAGACGCCAGTGAGTGCGATGAGAGATTTGGCATTGAGGCAGACGGCGAATTCGTCGGCCGGTCGCGGTCAGAAGTTCGTTCCCTCACAAAGCTCCTCGTCAACTCAACAATCTCTCTACGGAGCAGCAGGAGCGAGTAATTGTAACTCAAAGGTGGGTCGATCACCGCGTTGAAAAATTTACGATGGAATAAAAAATAATATTGAATTAAATTAAGTTAGAATAAAACAAAATCAAAATAAGAAAATAGAATAAAATAAATAAAAAAAATCGAAATAAAAATTATAAAATTTAAAACTCGAAATTAATAGTATTTCAATGCATTTCGCATTGTTATGATGTTTTCTATATACCTAAGAGAATTGAGTGGTGAACAAAACGCGGCTCAGGCGGGAATCGAACCCGCGTTTCATCCTATCCGGGGACGCGTGCTCTACCACTACACCACCGAGGCACGTTGGGCTGACCACTCATTCTTCAACATAAAATTTAAATAAAAAAGTAAAATAAAATAAAATTTAGAATTTTGATAAGATTTCTCGCCCAATTTCCTTTTTTTCCGCTCAATTCGCTTTCATTGAGACGTTATTTTCGAAATAAATGGTGGTTTTCTAAAGCTTTCACAATGGTGACTTTCAAAGAATAACAGCTGGACAGTGCAAAGCAATTGCTTCGGCATTTCATGTCAGAGAAATGAGTTGACGGTTCTTTTCCGTTAGACGTCACTGGATTAAAGACCGATCGTTTTCGCTGGACAAGAACTTTTCATGCGAGTGTTAGTAATCATTCGGAAGCTTAAAGCTCTGGCAAGCGCCTTATATGGCCGTTCTTCAAAAAGGTCCTTTTATGAAGCTGTAAAATTCAAAATGAAATTGTGTTTTACATCGCGCGCGCAATTCATCTCTTGACTATATCATACCTTTCGTCTCGAATGTTTTCTTAGGACCACGCTCAAATTTCAATATGCCTGATAGTGATTTTTTGAGCCACGCATGTGGTCTGTTATAGGGCAACTTATACACCTCGATACACGTGTGTCGACCATGACAGCCACGTCAGTCGGGCGGTACCCTTCGTACATGTATGGCTGGAGATATCATTATCAGGCATATTGAAATTTGAGCGTGGTCTTAAGAAAACTCTCAAAACGAAAGGTATGATATATTAGACAATACCAGCCAAGAGCAATCGAGTATATGACACTTTCCATTCAGTGATAATTTCACTTAATGAATTGTGTAAAATGTTCGTCGTCGCCTAGTCTTAGTAAGGGGTTGGGTTCCTCCGAGATGGACTGGCTGAAGACGAAGGGTACAAGGTTGAAAGGCGCGGATTGGGCTTTATAAGTTGCCCCAAAACAGACCACATGCGTGGCTCAAAAATTTACCACCAAGCATATTCAACTGTTACTCGCTGAAAGCCCGAAAGCACATGAACGTGTAGAGAAAATCTTTTAGTGTCAGAGTCAGACGTTTATGGAGTTTCTCGCAAAGTTTAGAAGCAATTCCTAATCAAATAGCAAAATCGCACTACGCATAGGCATCATCATCCGATAATCGCGCTGGCTACCCCCCTCCCCTCTTCCGGCAGCTATGTCTATCAGCCTAATTTTCCCTGTTACACAGCGCAATAACGGTCTTTCCAGATGATAAGTACAACGTTGAAATCTTCAAATCTTCGAATGATTACTGATAGTTCAAAGTAGGAGCTCTCTCTTGCGAGAAAAACGCGTCGGTGAAACACAACATTGTTCTGTTGAAGTGTTATAAAAAAGTGAACTTTTCTAAAAAAGCGACCATGTGCGGCGCTAGTCAGAGACGGTTTCGAATGGCTACTAATACTCTTATGAAGAGTTCTTGTCTAGCTAAAAGAATCGAAATTTGATTTGATGCCTTTTAACGGAAAACTACAGCATATAGCCTTCGAAAGACGTGTACTAATACCGTTTGGATTCAACGCTTAGACTATTTGTGGTCTTTGTATCATTATTGAGGACAAAAAGAGGCAAATATATAGAGCGGAATATAACATAACTTTCGTTTCGAGTGTTTTTTTAATACTACAGCTGAGATTTCAATATGCCTGATAATTATTATCGGAGCCAAGCATGTCAATGGTCTGTTATGGAGGGCTGACCTATAGAGCCCGATACACGTGTTTCGATCTTGCGATCTCGTCAGTCGGGCAGTTACCATTTCTCGTCTTTTGCCAATCCTGTGTGGGTGCTCCAGTCCCCACGCTAAAAGTTAGCAACAATGAACGTTTTTTTTACACTCTATGTCCAGTGAGAATCTCACAGAACGCAGAGTGTTGTACACTCGATTGCTCTGTGTTCGGTGAGAATTTCACTGGGCATAGAGTGTAAAAAAAAACGTTCATTGTTGCTAACTTTTAGCGTGGGGACTGGAGCACCCACACAGGAATGGCAAAAGACGAGAAATGGTAACTGCCCGACTGACGAGATCGCAAGATCGAAACACGTGGATCGGGCTCTATAAGTCAGCCTTCATTGACAGACCACTAACATGCGTGGCTCAGAAATGATTACCGGGCATAGAGCGGAATAGTTATTTATTTGTTTAACTAAGTCCACCGCCGGCTGAACCTATGACCGTTACTGTGAGATACACGATCCACGTTTGCAGCATTGCTGTTGAATACATGAGCGATGCTGCTTTGCGAAATTGCGATGGACAACTTGTTTGTTATTTATTTATCTGTGCTTTCTTTTATTTACTATTTAAATCATTCGTAACTGTCATTAGGTCATTCCTTAAGTTTTGATATTAAAACCAAAATCATCAGGTTTATTGACCAGAAAATGATCGAAATTGCATGATTTTGGTATCGTTCAATTGCGCATTTTCTTGCTAACGTCTAGGCATACAATTTGCCTATACTTGCTTTGAGATGAAGCTGTCTTGGGAACAATTTTGCTTGCTACTCAGGCGCGAATGGCGCTTGGGCGGAATGCTAGTGAAGCAGGATGAATGGATACCTGTCCTCTCCAGCTTTGGCATGGATGGATTTCTCTGGACGACGGCTCGAGCGCGACTGTCTTCCAGACTGTTCTCTCCAGCTTTGAACTTCGTGAACCACTTCGTAGCCGTCCTCCCAGCAAACGTATTATCGCCCCAAGCTCCATTAATCTTGTGCTGCGTCGCTTCACTAAAATTTTCCCCCACGCACCATTCGTGCCTGAGTAGCAAGGGAATTTGTTCCCAAGACAGCTTCATCTCATAATAAGTATAGGCAAGTTGTATATCAGAATATTCGCGAGAAAATGCGCAATCGAACGATACCAAAATTCTGCAGTTCTAATCATTGGTAGCTAGTAACTATGGTGTCTATTGCTCGAGTGCCTAAACCTCTCGAATGACCTAATGTTATCCTATCATTTACTTGTACATGAGTCGGAATTCTTTTTAAAAAACTGCCACTTGCAGTGGTACGATGTTATGGTGTAGCCAATAATGTGGAGTGCTGTGCAAGAACATTTGCGTCAGCCGGGATTCGAACTCAGATCTCACTCTTTCCGGGAGCGTATGCTAACCGTTAAACGTAAACGAAAGAGTGACATCTGGGTTCGAACCCCGGCTGATGCAAATGTTTTTCCACAGCACTCCACATTATTGGGTATTTGTACATAGCTTTTTATTCATTACTTGTATTATTTATTCATTCTCTATCTTGTTTAAGCAATAATTTGCTGTGGTCCTCCAAGATACACCAAGTTTGTGATGAGACAGTTCAAAGTTGATAAGATCAACAAAAGATTGTTTATTACATCCATTTATTCGAGTCGCCTCCTCGCATTTATGCTTCAGAAAGAACTTCGAAATTTCACTTGTTGCTTCGAGTGCTGCTAGAGGATTTCGTCTTCTTTACGGATCCCATAGAATGCTGTTCAAAGCAACTCTTCTTGCGATGTCGGTGGTAGCCGAGCTGTGGCGTTTCCGAAAGCGTTTTCGATTGACTGCAAAATTGTTGCGGGAAGGGATCGAACCAATGCCTAGTAGCACCTCGCTTCTTGGTACACTGCATCACTAACCATTGCGCTTCCCGCTTCTCTCTGACATATTACCTACAATAAATGTGTACTCCTCACCATTTGACTTGCCTATCTCCATCACGGGTGTTCCATTATGTGCAAGCAGTATTCATCATATGTTAGGATTGTACTCCGGCCAATCGCAACGAGTCCGTCTTTGCTCTTCTCTTTCTCGATATCCCAGTGCACAGCTAACTCTAGCTGGGTTAGCTAACCCTTTCAAAACCGTGAACCCGTCTCCCCTGTGCCTCTGGTCCCCAGCGTGGAAACGTTTTTAATGCATTATTGTCAGTTCTATTATTATTGTTATTTTCCTGTTTTGTTATATGTAAATATACTATGTTGTAAGAAGTAGGAAAATAATAACAATAACAGAATTGAAAGAATACAATGAACATTTAGTGCGTTACCACACTGGGGGTTATCCCTTTCGAGACCGTGGACCTACGGCTTCAGCATCTCCAACTGGTAACTCTGGACGTTTTGCTCCACCTACACTGCGTCTCTAACGCCCAGTATGCTGCGCTTAACAATGGCAACGCTGCTCCGTCTGACGGTGGTATGCTGGGGATCAGAGATGCGGAGGAGGTGGAGGAGATCGCCCTAAAGTTGCCAATTGGAGATGGAAGTGACGTGGGTCTACGATCCGACATTGTTAGAGATACAGTGGAGATGATTCTGCGGTCTTATAAGGGTAAGGACTCAGCTACATCAGCTATTCGCATCGACGCGAATCTGGATAGACTTTGGCGTTAGATTTATCTATCAAAATTTCCCAGTCGTTGTCGCAGTATATCTTCTAAGCAGTCAACAGACACCCAATAATGTGGAGTGCTGTGCAAAAACATTTGCGTCAGCCGGGATTCGAACCCAGATCTCACTCTTTCCGAGAGCGTATGCTAAACCGTTGCTCGACCAGACCGTCGACGGTTGGCTGTTGGCAGACGAGGCGGTTGTAGCGTTAAAAGAGTGCTGTGCAAAACGAGCGTCGGTGGTGCGACGGTTAGCATACGCTACCGGAAAGAGTGAGATCTGGGGTCGAATCCCGGCTGATGCGGATGTTTTCGCACAGCACTTCACATTATTGGGTATACTGCAACATCATACCACCGCAAGTGGCGGTCAAATACAGAGAATTCTGACCAGTTAGCAGACATCAAATTATTAGATGAATAGGTTAGCGGAATTCTGTCTTAAGACTGCACACGGAAGTTTTTGACGCACGTTGAAGGCTTCTATGGAATTGCTCGATAAGTTCAGCAAGTAATTTGATCTCGTGATTGGTAGTTTGCCTTTCCCGTTGTAGCTCATATTACACACGTGGTGGGTGGATGGGGGGTGGTGTGATCTCACGCCCTCTGCTCACCAAGCTTTATATCCCTCCGGGATCGGCAAATTAAACCCAGACTTGTCTGAGAGGATCTCAGCACTCATTTGATGAATCGGTAGGCCACCGCTAGTCATTGTGTTGGCCAAATATCTATTTAACCACCTCTAATGTCAAAAAAGGGCAAAGCTCTCGGCGTTGATCAATCTCGGAGGTATGCGCCATGCATTCGTCTTCAGTTTCTAACTTCGTTTGAGGTGATTGAATGCATGTTTGGCCTTTACAGTGACTCGCGGTGGCCTCCCGCTGAACCGAGTCAGTGCTGCTTATCCTCCTAGGCAAGTCTGAGACCTGCCTGGTCCCAATTTACCGACCCGGGGGGGGGGGATGGGTGGCTTGGTGAGCCATGAGCTTAAAGTCGAACCATCGATCTTGTGTGTGACGCAGAGCACCTCTAACCACTGCGCCACATGCTCTCTTCATTATGAACAAGGATTAAAATTTCCTCAATTCTTCCCGGCGACATCAACGCTCAGCCAAACGCGAAGATTGTCTTCAATGCACCGTATGACGACAAACTCACCTACCACATCAAGATCAGCAACGGCTCTGGCCGACGCATCGGATGGGCGATCAAGACGACGAACTTGAACGTCTTGGTATCGACCTAGATTGCCCTGTGCTTGACCCAGAGGAGGCAACACTCATGGCTGTATCATGCGATACCTCTAATGATGTCTGGTTGAATCGAATGTATGGTGTGTCCCTTAACGGTTTATTAACGATGAGAGCTTCAACTTTAATCCTTCACTCTCAACCAAATGGACATGACCCAGCCTCTTGGCTTGAAGTGGGACCAAGGTGGATGGCATGCAAGGCAAGGCTAGAACTACACGAAGTGCTCAGTCGTAGCAATCTAACACCTCTGTCAAAGCTTCGTAAACGTTTTCACCTTTTCAGGGGTTGACGGTTCCCGTGTCTGGTTCATTCCTTTTGGTATATGTTGGTCTCATTCACTGGCAGACAGTGATTTCAAACATAAATAGATCACAGACTCGTAGATGTTCTGTGAACCCGGCTAGCTGTTCTCTTTCTGATTTGATTCTACGTGACTGTGAAGCACAACTTCGTTCGACCACGCTTGATCTCATCGTTGTCATGCTCGTCTTAGAATCCTTTCACTCTATTTGAACTGTTCTAGCAGGATCATAGAAAGATATTGGCTCAGCTTGACTTCTTTAGTTTCTTTTTGTTTGCTCTATGAGAGCATCTCAAGAACCGAAACGCGAGACGTACTGAGACCCGCAGGCCAAAAAAGCTGTGATACGAGCCAGATAAAATAAATTGAAATAAAAATAGGAAGTAATTGTATCAGATAAGCCGACGCGCTCTGCTTATCACATATGGCACGCACGATATCGAAAGGATCAAAATGTGCATTAAGGTATCTTTTGTTTATGTAAGAGGGCAAATGGAAAACCGACCTCATTCGCTAGACAGAAACTTTCTATAGAGGTGTTAATAATCATCCAAAAGCTAAGATTTTTGACTACAACCTCGTAAAGCCGGTTTTTGAAGAAGCCTTTCTTT
>JAHQIW010004039.1:0-43189 GCA_019055375.1 Parelaphostrongylus tenuis | reverse complement strand
TGCATAGCAGCTGGCATCACAATAGAGCTCAATAGAAGTTATCTGACGTCTACTTTTCATGCAAATTAAAAGTGAAGTAACGGAGCAAAATTGAGATCTTAAAACTTAGCTTGAAAGTTCCCCTAACAAGGAATACAATTCAGTGGCAATCTGCTTCGATGTTCTCTGCATTTTATTACATCACACGAGGTGAGGAGTTTTAAGAACAAAATCTTCTAATCACAAAACATTCAGCGCATAACATCTTTTATTGCTTATTGTACTTTGAAGAATCCACATTGCCAACATTTCTTCTGAATAAAGACACACTTTCTCTTCTATGTTTCCGCCTTGGACTACGTGAAGGTGATCGGGAGCTCACTCTTCCGTCAGTAGGACTTCTTCGAACAGTTTCCCCTTAAATACTATTGCTACGATTCAAAAGCATTGGAAGGTAATTGTGCACAATATCAAAGAACGGTCACTTCTCATTTATTAACATAATCATTACAATCCAAGAGATTTGAGTGGTGAGCAAAACATAGCCTCAGCCGAGAATCGAATCCGTGTTTCATCCCATCCGAGGACGCGTGCTCAACCACTACACAACCGAGGCACATTTGCCCAACCACAGATTCTTCAACATCTCTATGTTAGCTATCAGTCACCAAACTTTATCAGGTTTGGTTAGGTATGAGATTTCTCTTAATAAATCCTTACACATAACCAGGAAAAAACCACATCTGGCGATTCTTGACAAGCATATCTTGACTCTCAATAAACATCTCATAATTATCTTTGTGCCAACATGTCATGTGGTCTGTTATGAGCTCTTGTACATCCCAATACACGTATTTCGGGCTTTCAGCCTCGTCAATCGGGCAGGTCCTTTGTCATCAGCCATCCTCTCAGGATCCCTAATTCCCCTGTAAAGAGGTAGGCGGCAACGAACGGTTTACGCAATCGCCGTCAAGTGAACAATCACAAGATCTGCAATTTTCGACACTCGGTAGACCTTGGCTGGTATTTTTGAAATATTATACCGTTTATTTTGAGTGTTCTATTGAAACCACGCACAAATTTCAATATATGTCATAATTATCACTTGAGTGGACATATCATATGGTTTATTATAGGATGATGTACAGCTTGAGCAGCCCTATACACCTGTTTCGACCATGTAGCCACGTCAGACAGGCACTTCGTCTTTAGTCAGTCCTCTCGGAGGCCCTTCAAATCTTTCTATGAAGGGGTGGGCAACGACGAAAGATTTACACAATCGCCGTCAAGTGAATAACCACAAGATTTCATGAACCCATAACAGACCATGTGACATGTTGTCCCAAATAATAATATACCCAATAATGTGGAGTGCTGTGCAAAAACATTTGCGTCGTTAAATAATAATTATGAAATATATTCTGAAATTCCAACTGATATAAATAACAAATCAGCAAAAGGCTCTCTACCATTAGGGTACATATGACGCCTCCGTTTTTCTACTGTAATAATAGTATGAATCCAGATATGTAAATCCTTTTTTTTTGTCTGGAAGTGCGTTATAAACTCTATTCAATCATATGATTTTTGCCCAGGAAATATTCTACATGATGGTTTCTGTAGGATTTTGAAGACGAAGACTTGCGCACCCAAAAAGCGCCATTTTTTAGTTCGTTATTTTGTATTTGGATTTGATAATTTTAAGTGGTAAGCGATGGTACAATGTCGTGAGAGTAAGGCGGGTAAGGTAAAACCTCCAGAAACCTCCTACCTCAGCTCCGTTATGACGTTTACATCAATTTCGCAGCATGAAATCGAGCTTTATCATCAGAAAAATTGAAGGTTCGAGCCGTTTTGATTAATTTCATTATGACCTCTGCCATAAACTTGCATGGCTTTCGTATCGTCCAAGTGTGAATTTTCATGGAAGCGTTTTGATATGCTACTTCCCTGAACTTGCTCTAAAATGAGGCCCGTTCGAAGTTCCATTAATTCTGTACGCCGCTTTACTGGCAGTTTCCCATGCGCGTCGTCCATTCAAGAGTAGCAAGATAATTTGTTCACACGACAGCTTCATCTTGAAGCAAGTACAAGCAAGTTGGTACTACAATGTTCGCAGGAAAATGCGCAGTTGAACGATATTGAAATCAAGCAAGTTTCAATTACTTTTGATTAATAAATCTGTAACGTATACTTCGCGCAAATTGGCGCTTTTTGGCTACAAAACTCGTCGTCTTCAAAGTCCCATAAAAACGATCGTAGAAAATGTTGTGCATATAAAAAAACATATAAATAAACAGTGTTTTCAACGCATTTCATGCAAAAAAAAGAGTTTGCGTACCTCTATTTTCACTTTTATTATAATAAAAGACTTATATGTAAACTTAACACAGAAGACATTCGTTTTTGCACTTTTATATCGACACTCACAATTTCAATGTATACCTCGAGAGCCACTTTCATATTCTCACATACCGTGTTTTAGAGAATACTGAAGAACTGATGAAAATTACCCATCGTCACAGTTAACTGCAGACCCGTTTTACGGGATTAATAACATCCTCCCACCTTCTGACCTATTTGCCCCCACTAGAGGTTTAATCTTTGATTTTACTTCCGAAATCACAACTGTCTGACGAGTGTTTTGACACCGAAACATTTTACTGATCCAGCTGAGCGATCTTCGTTCAGTACTCAAATTCTCACCTTGCTGATGGCGATCTGTTCGTCTTGTGGACTGATCAGTTTTTTTATCTATTAAAATTCTGCTAGGGTGAATTCTTTCACCAACCACTGCAGAACGATGATGGCGATGCGACATCTCTTGAAAACAATATATTTCAAGTTCGCATGAAAAGGTACTTAGTTTCCTGTAAATTTTCCGCGAGAGAAAATTTTTGAATGCGTTTGTTCTTGATTGGTTCTTGAACATTTGCTAGTGATCATTGTAGGATTTGAATACTGGTCGTACTTTTCAAACATTTATCACTATAATATAGCCTTACTTTAGAATTGCTGGCGTCTGAAAATTAGATACATACCTCGAAAAGAATGTCGATTCTCATTATTTTCACGTACGTCGAGATACTTCTGGGTCCTACGAACTGCGTTTTCCAGTTGAAATCTATTCTTTGAGCACTTACGTTGCTCCGCTTCGCCCTTCTGATTCTCTCTGGGCACAACACTGGCATTTTCGCTGCCTAAGACCCTTCCATAGATGGGACGCGTGGTCATTTTATTTTTTTTTCGTTGTCTCTAATTACCCACTCGTTAAAAATCCGTTCAGCGGAGCGGATAGCTTGTGAGGAAGTAACTGAATTCTTTATGTGCTCCTTATTTTTGTCCTCAGGGTATTCATTGCTTGAACACCCAGTCGTCGATGCTTTCAAGAGAGTCTGTGGTGTCGAATTTGGTATGAGCAATGGATTTGAGGAAGTACTGCTTGCTGCCTCACTTGGATGTTTGTTACGAGGAGGAATGTGAATTAGCACTCTTTCCCTTTTTTCTTCAACTTCTTGAGCTTCTCTTTTGGGCAGAGAAGTTCCAGATGGCTTCAAATCCGGCTGTTGATCTTCATATTTCACCTAAGCGCTTCGGAATCAAAGAGATAAGAAGAAGGAATCCAGAAAATTTGCGTTTTTGAAAGAATACCCTAGCATGAAGCCTATCAGCTCCTTCGTCAAGTTCGGTGAGTGTCAACCATTCTGACATCTTTTCCAATGAGGAGAACTCAAACTCCAACAACAATTTCTCTCGGGATACCTTAGCAATAGAATATCGTAAGAAATTCTTCAATGTAATCATCCAAGTTTTGCAACGTAAATTAAACCGAGTACCCTTATGCATTTTGGATGCACAAGATGCTCTTTTTTTGGTTTTAAATGGCACAGGCATGACGAGCATTCATTAAGAGCAGTGGCCTGTAGTCTGAAAGCGGAATTTTCTTCGACTAAAAGAAGCTTCTTTGAAAAATACCAGTGGAACACACTTTTGCTTCAGGGTCTTGTTATCAAGTTTCAAGTCGTCTATTTCTTTACGGGCCGTGGTAATATAATTCTCCATATAGTTCGCATATATTCGAAAGTTGTTCTCGAAATTACGGCGGACCTAAACATGGAAAAATTTGAACGTGGAAAACTTGCGTTTGAGTTGGGATCTAGATAGGATGTAAACTCTGTTGAATTAAATCTATGTGATTTCTTTAGATTTCGATACAAAATGGGTTGTCTCACATTTTGTTGAACTCATTAACAGCAGGAACAACGGAAGTTAATGCATCACCTACAAAAAATGTAGCACCTCTTCAATGGAGTCGGGATTGTTACACGGCGCGTCCATTACTCCTGCTGACTTCTGTTGGGTAACTGAACAAAAAAATTACTATTCAACTAATTCTTTTGGCAAAATCTCTAATTCCGCTCCATTATCTACACTGTTTTAATTTTTTTTCAATCACCAATGATGTAGAATGGTGTACGAGAACTTTTGCGTCAGCTGCGTCAGAACCCACATTTGACTCTGTCCGGGAGCGCTCTACACCACTCTACAATATATATTGGAACATCATACCACCGCAAGAGGCGATCAAGTAAAAATGAATTTTTCCTGATTATCACAAAAGTTATCTTCAAATCTATTTTCCACCATCACCAAAATAATCAAAAAATCTTCGCTTTCTAAACACTGAAATCGTGCCTCTTTCGAGTAGTCAGTGGACTGTTACTCCTGCATATTAATGGCCAAATCCACAATTAACTTTTAGATTTTAGCACTCCTTGTTTTTGGATCGTTCTTCGCATTCTGTTTTTACAAAATTCTTCAAAGAAATTGCGTGTTGTTTTCGCTGCCGCTTGACAGTTTTGTTTTCTTTATAAAAGTCGTAGAATTCTGTTCAACATGATTCTTTTGCGGTTCTTGAGGTAGCCGAGTTAAGGCATTTTCTAAACCGTTCGTCGACTTATCACAAAAGAATGCTTGAGGAGCAAACAGAACCATTGCCTTGTCCATCACTTCGCTTCCTATACACTGCATCATTGATCATTGCGCTTTCACGTTCTGCAAAATAAATAAGAAATAAACAATATGTGCTAGTTAGAACTCACGAAGCTCCGTAAAAATCCATTCATCCTCCTTGTATTCATTTCTAACATCTTCTAGGTGGCAACTGCCCATGTTCGACTGAAAGATCCGAAATTATATTCAGCTGAAGAACGAAAAGTGAAGAAATTATTGTAATTCAAAGTGATCATGGTCAATTATATATGTAGACTTTATTGAAGAATAAACTATCTGCGATTTCCTGTTTTTAAGACAAAATGAGTAGTCCCACAGAATAGCAGGCATTGTAAACTAGATCAAGACTAGCGAAAGCTACACTTGTTCAACAAACCTGTTCAACAAAGTCGGTATTGTTGTTACATAATGTAATCATGCCTCCTTCAGACTTTTTGCGACTGTCTAAAAGAAAAAGCTGATGAAATAAACCATCCGACTACTACATCTTATACTCACTCGGTTTCTTTTTCCCGACTATAACGAGAATTATCTTCTCAATGGGTCTATGAGCAAGTTGTTGATCTAGAAAACAGCTATAGCTGGTGATCCTAGCAATTGACCGTATGGTAGAAGGTCAGGTTGGTATTACGTGCTGCCTTCTTAGTCTGCTTTTTCTCAACAACACCATCAGTCTCATCTGATAGCCATGATGTGTGCATGACGATGATCGCCGTAGCGCCAATACTTTAGCTTCAACAAATTTTTATTCAAAACTCAAAATTATTATGATCGTCTTTTTTGAATAGCGCACTAACAATGCATTGATCAAAAACTCTTTGCTTCTTAAAACGGATATCCTACGTTATCCAAGTAGTCAAGGGGCAGAAACTCCTGTTCAGTAGTGGAAAGCTCAAGTAAAAGCAAATCATCGACGTTATCCAGAACTCCCAAGTTGCTCGAAAACCGAATAATCATCTCCTGTTTTAACATCGTCTTAACGAGATTTGTCCATGTCCAACTAAAAGATCTGATAACATACTTCAGCTGAGGACAAAAACTCCACAATACAAACTCCACTCACACTGACTGGTGACCAGCATCAATATTTGAAAAACTTGATTAAAAACGTTGTTTAGCGCCGTTTGGACGATCGCGTTCCAAAGGGTACTCGTCACTGTTGGCAAACAGCTCTGGACAGCTTATAATGATTGGAGCGGTTTCACCTTGGCAGGATATACACGCAGAATTGCCCGTTCGGTTCTCCCTTGTTATTACACGTTTGTATCAAGTGAATTCGGCGAAGCGATGATCGATTGCAACCTGTATCACTTACAGTATGTTATAGAACGAGTGGCTGAGATAGGCGCTCGAATCCTTTGACGGCTTGGAAATTCCACATCGAAATCTATGGCAAATGGTGTAAGCTGTTGATGAGATGTGAGGTGAGGAAAGAGTGGCGTAAGGCGTCATGACTTTATAAGGTGCATCAGCTGCTTCGATCCGTGGTTCAATGGTCATAAATGTTCAGAGAGGGCCATTGTTGTAGAATGGCTTCATGATACACAATAGATCGAGTCTTGAATAGTTGGAAAACAAAAAATTGAAGGAACCTACCTATCTGAAAGCACCTACAATATGAAGTGAAGTCGAAGAATGAAATGTCTGATGAAGAACAAAATGTAATCAGTCTACAATCAGTATCAATAACAATATCAATAACAACCGCCCCTGTATAAACGGGTATCGCAATTGAAATGAATCCGTACGAGCGGTGTTCCACCGACCAATAAACTCAGAGTAACTGCGAAGGTTCACAATACGAGGGCCAACTACTACGAAGCATCGATCGGGAACATCGGCTTTGAAAAAGACAACGAGTAGAAACGATAGCTGATCAAAGACTTAAAAGCACCAACACACAGAGGAAGATATTCAAAAGTTTTTCTCATAATTCTGCAAGGATCATAACTCATGAAGCAGAGTACTACTCTAAAATTACCGACAGATTGACGATCTAGCAACGCATAAACGATGCAATTTCATTTTGGCAAGCAAAGCATTGCTTTATATTTTTCAATCACTATTATGACTCAAGTGTCATGAAATGAAAGAATTCTCAAGCTAGAAGATTTGAATTGCAAGATTCTTTGTACGAATTTCATTGTTACATAATGGTAGTGAATTAAAAAGTGGTGGAGTGCTTTTTTGTTACATATGAAAGATTATACCTCTAATACAGTGACGCTCGGGGGATTTGGCGCGTGATCTGTCTCAGCTTCAATTTTAGTCACGTTGAGAATGGGGTATCTCCGCACTGTTGGCGTTCAATTAATTCACGTAGTAGATTCTCAGATTTTTTTCTCAAAATTACAAACAACTCATGACTCTTTTGGGGGATTGCCTGAGTTGTTCAATCTTTAGGTGATAAGATATTTTGTACAAATTAAAGGGTTGGCAATGGGGCAGCGAATGGCATCAATCTTTGCAACTGCTTTTATGTCAAAAGTCGAAGCTCCTGTTCTCAGTCGTGGCCCACTACTCTACTGCCGATACATAGATGATTGTCTCATCATATGCTCGACTCAAGATGAAGTGGACATATGTCGTGATCTCTTAAATAGGCAGTCAGAGCACATTAGGTTTAAACGGGAAGAGCCTAGGAAGAACTGGCTTTTATTTTTGAACGGTCAAATTTCAAATTCACGTTTTTGAAAATGGCTATATAATGAAATGGTATCGTATACCAAGTAAAAGAAATATCTTAGTGCGCTACCTCTCTTCCCATCCCTGACAGATATTAAAAGCACTCATTCGAAATATGTACCGAACGGCTACAAGTGTTTGCGAGGGAAGCGAGAAGAGAGAAGAGTCACTACATTTGGCGAGAAAGATAGTCATTTCAAATGGCTACGAAAGAGCAGCCACTGAAATTAGGCTAATAAGAAGAGATAGGCGCTATAGCATTAATAACGAAAACGATTTGCTCTAAACCTAAACGGGAAGATATTTCTGAAACTATCATCTATAACGAATGATATAAGCTCAGCCATGAAAATGAGTGTAAGAAACAGTAGTCTGGAAAGCTGCGTAAGAATCTTAGAAATTCCTCTTAATAACTTACGAGGCCAATTAATTTGGAACCGCTTGTACGACCATTTGTAAAAGGCTAACAATTGTAAAGTATGTCTTAATGGTAGAGAAGGAGATTGCATGAGTTCGGGTACAGTACACCCTATCTCTTGCACAACATGCGGTGAAGAATACATTAGCGAGACAGGAAGACTACTTTTGATCCGCATCAAAGAACACTCAGATGGGAAAGGCAATAGCGAAACAAGTAAGCCTTCGGAGCCACACGGACTAGAAAGACATAACAATACGGACTTTGATGTGTTTGTAAGAATCTTGAGGCAGGAGTCAAACACATCAGTGCGGAAAACTCTTGAAGCCTTATGAATAAACAGCAGAAGACCACAAATGGATAGGAGGTAAGAATACCTGAACATAACGAGTGATATGGCACCTTATCGCAGAGTCATCTTCTAGTCTGAATGTGGTTCATTTCTGAAATTGCGTCCCACAAGACCAGTAATCGCTCTCACTGATTCCTTTTCCATTGAATTTCGATGTATGCAAAATATTAACCGAGTGGTCAGATATGATATGATATATACCTCTAGGCTCTCACAAAGACGTTACCGCCGAAACGTTAGCCATCGAGCTTTGAGGAAAAGTTATTACAAACCTCTTGCAAGTTCTAAATAAAGAAAAGGACAACTCGTGAAAGAGTTGGCATTTCTTCTAGTACAGTCGCAAAGAAGGTGCACAAATATAACTTGGCAAACGACCCCATAGTCAAGGTAGAGAAAACGGTGGGAGCGTCATATCAATCCTACTTACACACGTATTTAAAATTAGTGAAATTCTAGGTATTGATGGAAGCGCAGTGAAGGCAGATATCAAATGCATAAAGCTACGACTGTGCCTATTTTGTGGCATTCGTTTGCTCAAAGCTTTCCCAGTTACGGCCGTGGGAGAGTCAAGACGGTGTTTGAGACTGCTTTCTATATCGGCCGATGAAATCACGACGCAAATACTGTGCTAGTAAGTGCTTAAATTCTTCTCGTAGTGATTATGAAAGGCTCTTCTTATAGCGAAGATATACAAATTGTATTATTCATTTCCCTTATTATTTTCTTTCTATTGAGGTAATATTGTGAATATCTTCATCAAATCTCGTCCGACGTCTCCGTGAAAGAAGCAGTGTTAAGATAGCTTCTATGGATATTATGCGCATAATTTTTGCTATTCGAAATGAATGAATGCACCTTTACAATGCCAGTTATATTGTAGCTTTATACAGTTATCTCTTACGTTTCAGTGGATATGACCATGCACACGATGAGACGTGCTTAAACCCCACTTGTCGTTTTGCGGAGCATGCACATTTCGTGTGTGTTTCTGGTAAATCGTATGATTGCCTCTTGTATTGAAGGCCCGTTCTTCACAAACATCGCGTATTTTTTGGCGCCGTAAATTGCGGCGCATATGGTATACTTGAGATTAGAGATATTTTTATAAATAATAAAGAGTACGAAATGTCCTTCTATGTCATTGCTATCAATCGTGGAGATATCTTAAATTGCTTTCCACTAATCTGAATCAGTAGCGATGGCATGCGAAAGCTCTGCTGTAGCCAGCCGAGCGATGAATTCAATATAGTTTTGAACTCGGATCAATTTTGATCTGACATGAGTGTACGATAGCTTCATTCTATCGAGCTTTCTTGATTACGATAATCACTCTATTCGCATTGCTACTTCTTTCTTTTAAGGCTCAATAATTTAAAGAATAATTGATGTAAAAAACCAACTGTTTCTATCGCTATTGAGCCCGTAGAAATAATTGACAATTTTCCGTTATCTGCTATCCCTTTCAACCCCTTGTGAAAAACATTATTCTTGGTCGTTTTTAATGTTCGAATAGTGATTTGATGACACAAATCAAAGGAACTGAAATGGTATATCTCGTCTCTGGAAAGACCCTCTTGTTGCGCTGAAAGAGCAGAAGTAAAATTTTGTTTCTAATTGAAGATTTCTTGCTGACCGAAGCTTTTCCTTACAAGCTTCAGTAATTAATCAATTGTTTAAACTTTAGGAATTCCAATAATTAATTTGGTTTTTATAATGGACCTGGCATTACGCTGTAACAGCGAATAAAGATTGGGTTTCGCAAAAAATGCATCACTTCAACTATCCTCTTCTCTTTCCAATCCACTGGAAAAAAAAACGTTTTTTTTTTGACCGTTTCTAATGCTCAAATACTGAAGCGATAGCTTAAGCCAAAAAAATTTGAATGTTCCGTGTCATTTTCAACAGTGTGCTGAAGGATCAAAAATTATATTTCGTTTCCCATTAGAAAATTTCTCGCTGACCAGAGTTTCTCTATTATAGTTTAACAACCAAACGGTAGATCAAATTTCAGGGGTTTCAAAAGTGTTTTTGGTTTTCTAAACCGGCCTCTTATGATTCATAAGAACCAAAAAAATTGAGTTTCGCCCTCGGCGTTTTTTTCAGTTTTGCGAAGCCCAATCTTCTTCTGGGTATCGCAGCGTAACACAAGGTCGGTATTTAAAATCAATTAAATTATTGGAATTCTTAAAACCTGGTCAATTGATTGGTTGCTAAAATTATAAGGAAAATGCATTGGTAAGCGAGAAATCTTTGAATGAGAAACGAAATCTTATTTCCGCTCTTTCAGCACAATAGTAAGACTTTTTAAAAACGTTATACACCAATCAAATATTTTTTCTCCTTTATCAGCTCTTCGGACATGATGTCGGAGATTTGATCGATCCGCGATTTACATAGGAATTGTATTCTTGAAATGTGTCCATTGACCTGATAAATCACAATTTTTCTTCTGCGACTTTTCATTTTCGTTCATTTTGACATTAGAAGGAAACCATGGCGTTGCGACGAATTTTTTGTGAGCGATAATAAAGCCCTTTCTGAGGTGGACTGTTTCAAATCGTGAGAAACAGATTCTTCTGTTTCCAATAATATAGGAGTCTCATAATTATTATTTAAGCCAACATATCATGTGGCCAACTAATGGTCTCTGCAAAGCCGCATACAAGTGTTTCGACCTTACAACCTCGTCCGTCGGCAGGCCCTTCGTCTCTAGCCAATCCTCTCGGGGACCATTACTCCCTGTGAAGAGGTAGGCGACGAGAAACGATTCGTGCAATCGCCGTCGAGTAAGAAAAGATGAGATCGGCAAAGTTCAACACTTAATTGCTCTTGGCTGGTATTTTTGTAATATTATGTCTTTTAAATCGAGTTTTTTTTTAATTAAGACCCCGCTCAAATTTCTATATTTCTCACAATTAATATTTGAGCCAACGTGTCATATGGTCTGTTAATCATCTTATGGTATAATATCAGAGAAATACCAGCCAAGGTCAATTGAGTGTCGAAAAGGCATCAGTTTTTTAATGATTACGTTTTTTCTCGCTCATACTTGCTGTTAACGACGTGGTCTTCATTTTAGAAATTTTGTCGTAGATTCTGCTTTTATTAGTTGAAATAGTAAATATTTTCGTAGATTTTATTGCAAATTCAATGTTAATATCTTTGCATATTGTGCCTTTTGTCGTTCACTTCGTTGAGACTAGACATTAATTGTTCTTTGGCAACTCATGGCTTGATTGTGTGTTTTCTGGCATTTCGTAAACAAATAATGTGAACAATCTTCTCAACAAACCAATCTGAAGATCTTCTTCTATAGATGCTGAAACTGTGAGCAATCAACGGTCAACGCAAAGAAGAATTCGCTTGCATATTACATATATTCAAGAGTTGTCAGTTTGAGTGGGTTTAATACCGAGTTGTGCCTACCGGACCACATTCGTTGACGGTTGGTTGCTGACAGCTTCAATATCCATCGCAGAAAGACTGATAGCAGAGTAACGACATCGTTGCGCAGTGGTAGTACGGACGCCGGGTATTGGTGAGAATGTGTTCAATTCCCACTCGAGGTTCAAGATTTTACGCACCATTCAACATCGCTGGATCAATGTTTGAAAACTGGCCAACCAATCACTTCCTTCCTAGTCTTATTTGCTGACTCAACAGCATTTTAAAAAGTGAGAAACTCCCCTCGTTTTTTTTTTCATTCAGCGAATACGAGGTTGTCAAATTGAATATACATTCGGTACAGTTGGAACAGTGCAATAGATATAACCGTCATGGCTGACGTTTCGACTTTGTCGCGTTTTTTAGAGAATGAAGAGAACCTAAAGAGTCGAATCGTCAGCCATCTCGTGATCGTGAATTGATTGCACTGAACACAGGAAGTTCTGCGCTGCAGTTGATTGTGGGGCACTAAAATTGAATTTCTGAACTATTTTGTTCTGAGTGGTCGCTGCTTTTGAAGATAATATACTATTTTGCCACTGACAAGTGACTGTTTTCTGCACTTTCCCAAAGTTCGTTGATTTGCTCTTAAAGTCCACCTCACACGAGTTGCTGTATAGGAGACGACATCATCGTGCTATTGTGTCACGTCTCATCGAAGCCGGACACCTCCTGCCGTGTACGCAAAAGAATACGTTGCAGGCGCTAAAATTTCATAGTTCCGCCACGATGGGATTATAAAGCAAAGTAATTCATTATTAAGATGCTTTGCATACATGAAGTGGCACAAAATTCTTGCGCCA
Source organism: Parelaphostrongylus tenuis (assembly GCA_019055375.1). Classification (NCBI taxonomy): domain Eukaryota; kingdom Metazoa; phylum Nematoda; class Chromadorea; order Rhabditida; family Metastrongylidae; genus Parelaphostrongylus; species Parelaphostrongylus tenuis. The sequence goes on along the minus strand of JAHQIW010004039.1, from coordinate 30,495 downwards.
ATAAGAATTGTCATTAAAAGCATGACCATCAATTTGATGTGCTCTAGCATAAACGATAGAGCTCTCGGCGTTGATCGTTCTCTGAGGGATGTGCCAAGCATCCGTCTTCAATTTCTAACATCGTTCAAAGTGACTGAATGCATATCTGGCCTTTACAATGAATCGCGGTGGCCTCCCGCCGAACCCGGGTCAGTGCTGCTTATCCTTCCAGACAAGTCTAAGACCAGTCTGGCACCAATTTACCGAAACCGGAGGGACGGATGACTTGATGAGCCATGAGCGCAAGATCGAACCATTGACCTCGTGTGCGGCGCAGTGCACCTCTAATTGCCGCGCCAGGTGCACTGCGCCACACGCGCAACTGCATGTTACCGACTATAAATCGGGGATCTGCGCACGTTGAAGCAGTTGATTTTCAACGCTGCCTATTGAATCAAATAATTCGACGTTGTTTCGTTGAAGAGTAGTCGTTACTCCTGTGCTTACTTGCACTCAATTTTTCCTTCTTTTCATCATCTCTCCTCCATTGACTTGTGATCGTGGTGCCGCCGTTCGCACAGCTGTTTCCACATAACTCTGAAAGTAAAGACATTTCAATTTTCGACGCACAGGCAATAGAACATTGCATGATTATTGTAAATGATAGCTTTTTAGCTAACTCGTCTCAGCTACTTGCACATTAAAAATCATCAGTTATGAGGTAATGGTGGATTCGAGAAGTATCGTGTGTTAAAATCAGATGGCACCTACCACAACTGAGGAGATACCTATGAAATTGTGGCGATAGAAGTTAGGGAAAAATAGTCGGTCTCAAAAACAAGGTAGCTGCATGGTCATCTCTAGCGATCTCTTTCATTCGAAGCTTTACCACCCACTCGTCGCTAAACGGTGTCCCTTGATAATGAAGTTCGAAACTGAGCAAAGAGTGAAGTTTTATTTCGACTTTGGTTACACCAGCTAAAATTGGGTTTTGCATTTTTATCCATATGATCTGAGAATAAACGTATTTCGTAGCAAATTTTTTTTTTGGTTATCCTTGACAACCTCTTCACTAGAAAGATAACACTAAATAACCGTGTAGTAAAGGATCGCAGAAGTATAAAGCTCTTGAGTTGACAACTCATCAAATATCCACCATGCATTCGGCTTCATTAACTCAACTAGGCCGATATATATATACACATAAATATACATATACATATATATACTTATATATAGCTCAATTCTAACTAGTGTATTCATTCAGTGGACATATATCTTGAGCATGCAAAGTTACAATGTTCACCTTTTAGTTTTCATGTACTCCTTTCTCATGTTATACCAAGAAGTTTCAGCATCGCATAAAAATCAGAATTTACTGAACTGCTTGCCAAAAATGGTACAAACTCGACATGGGATGCTAGATAGTGTGCGCACAGGGATTCAACGTTGTCAGTTTTGTCCGAATAACGCTTCTTTATCATGCTGATTCTCGTGCATGGGTGATTATGCAGGCAGTTCCCAAAGGGTTTAGCGCCATTGGAGACCATGGAATGTAATTCTGGTCTTATCAACGGGTTATGGTGACCTACTGATATATCAAGTCAGTGCTGCAATTCTTTCAGGCATGTCTGACAACAGTTGGCGACCCTGGAGGGTCGGAAGGGTAAATGAAACCGAAATGCCTGGTCGAACAACGAGTTACGCATGTGCTGCTGGGCACTCTAGTTGCTGTGCACAGGCTTCTCTAGCCGCATCATAAGATATGTAATGTTTCTGGTACGCTTATTTGTTCCTACCGCAGTGACTACTGATTACTCAAAACTTAGCAGAATTACAAATGATATAGGTGTTATCACACTAGTGTGCTATCAGTTTCTACTCTATATTTTTTTCAAAAAATTGATAAAACCTTACAAGTAGTCGTATGCCTATGCCCTACACCACACATCTCTAACTTCTGATTGCCAATACTCTGATGTGTGAAAGTTCCATTAACCGTAAAGATGTAGTTTCTTTTTTGATAAAAAAAAAACTTGAATTTCTCATACTGCTATATGTTCAGGTGTGAGAGTTGTTATTATTATGTGGTCTATTCTCCATGTTCTATGGAATTATCTCATCCTGTTTATGAGATTACTCGATTCTCCAATGTGCTAACATAATATTTCCCAGTCTAGTGTTGACAATTCTCATCGAACAATATTGGGAAGACAATCTGAGGCCCGATCTGTGTTATTGACATGAACCAAAAATGATCTAAACTATCCAACTTATAGAAGAAGTAAGCAGCTAAACTGAGCACTCACCGTTCGAGGTGATTTATTTGTCCGATGTTATGTGAATGCTCACAGTGACGCTGATGTAGATTCGTTGCAATCTGAAGAACTGTTGGAAATCAATGACCTTGACTGAATGGTCTAAAGAAAAAAATGGAATGTTTATAACAATTTAATCACTATGGGTTATTAGATTAAATTACTATGGAAAGAACAAACAGTAAGACAATAGGCTTCTCAACTTCAAGCTCTCTACCTAAAAAGAATATAGAATTATTAATTTTGAGAGAGAAGGAACGAGATAGAGAGAGAAAGAGAGAGAGAGAGAGAGAGTCAAACATCTTTCTACAGAAGCTGAGTCAAAAGAAACTTACGTCCGGGATGAACTTCCTTTGCTATAATAAATACCTGCATGCTCACTAGGAGATGTTAATCGCAAAAACATACGCTTTATCTGCAGTTTTTCTTTCAAAGCAAAGAAACCATTTTCTAACTGAATACAAAGACGCACTGGCACAAGACTGATCGAAAATCGCTAGACAATTCGCAATACCCGTTACCGTCTCACCCAACGGCCCGTGAATTGGTCAAAGACAACCTTGCTCGCGAATGTGAATCAAACTTTATTTTTCTCTTGCCTTACAAGGAAACGGTATTTTCAGTATACATGCACAGCATTGAAATCAGTAAACCTTGCGCTACAGAAAGTTTGCCAATAGTTTGTTAAAAGGAAAGAGAATTGTTCGAAGAGAAATTTTCCCTCGCCAAACATAAATTTGTTCCAGATTATACTGCGTTATAAAAGGGTTATATTTAATAACAAGTCATGCACTGCTCTAGTCAGGGATTCAAGCTGTGGAATATTTACTGACCTTCCTATTGAAATCACAAAAAAGAACATCGCAGATAACCCTAATGTAACAGTAAAGGATATGACGTTGACGAGGATCATCAACAAATTGACTGGACAATGATATCCACTGTGAGAACCAGACGTAGTCGTGACAAATACTTTGTTACAATCAACTTCTGTTCCTCTTTCATTTTTCAAACATCTTGTCGGTTCGATAGAGAACGGTTGTGTAAAAACAGCATAATCTAATGACTGCCACGCAAAGTATGAACACTGGTGATACAAACGTCTGAGAACTTTGATTTTACGAGTTCTCAGCCTGATAACCAGTTCTTTTGAACCACTAAGAAGCAGTGCAATGAAAAAGATGATGGTAATGTTATATTTGTACTGATGCTCTGCAGCTGAGTTGCAACTAACCTGCATGGACACTATTGTGACGTCTACTTTGAATCATTCCATTATCTCACATAAACGAAATGTATTTTCTTGCTAACTTCTCCAAAGACAATTTTTCCTTATTTTTTGCTTGTATTTAGTATTCAATGACAATAGTCTAAAAAAAGCTTATGTTCAAATGGATGTGTTTACTCTGCCTTTCACCTTTCACCACCACGCCACTACTACAACTTTTAGCAACGACATTGTGTCCTCCTATCCATGGATGTTGGATGAGAAGAAAGGAGAAGAGAAATGATGAGATGCTTTAGTAAAAGTTTGAAAAATACTGGTGTGTTGTGAAACCAACTGAAAATCGGAAATAGAAACGGTAATTGTCTAAGAACATTGGTGTTAACCAGCGGTATCCCTTCCATAGGAACTGCATCACCTAATACCACTTGCATATCGACTCACTAATATGAGTCACAGTAAAATTTTGATCATTTTTAAGTTTCCAAAAAAAGCCCGGTCAAAACAAAGATTAACTTTTGTGTATGAAGGATATACAACTATTCGGTGTCCGCCCATCCGTCTCTTGTTGATGACAAATCTAGTCGAGGTCTTCGTAACATCGCAAATGTGAATAAATGTATTCTAAACCCATCATGCTAGTACTTCGATCACGTATTCATCAAAACAATGTTTTATCTTTATAAAAAACGTGATAGAAACATGTCAGTACTGGAGAGTTGGAAGTTACTTTTCGCCCAGTTCACAAAATTATACACCTTTATATTCAGTGTTTTTGATGACAAAGAAACTTCAAGTAGCTTACATGGATCGTCGGTAGAACCAAATGTAATATTTTGTATATTTGGATCGAACAAAAGAGACATTTGTTATCAGCGTCATCCAGTCAATCATTTATGAGCTTCCTCTTAACTGTAGGCTTTTAATCGAGCACAACCGACGAATGCAATTCGTACCACCGTTTTTTTCAACATGTGATGCACCGCTATAAAGCGGCTGAAAATGATGCTAAAAACGAGTAAGGTAAATTGTAGCAGAGATTGAAACGCCAACAAGCACTCTGTTTCATCAACTATTTCGTCGACATTTCGTAGCAGACAAATTTTCGCGCAATTCAAGTGATAAAGGAGATGATTGAACGAGTTCTATTGCGGTGTACTTTTTTTTTTTTTTGCACAGCATGCTAGTATGGATATATTGTCGAAGGGGAGACCACTGTGCGTTCGCAAGAAAAAAATTCTACATGAAGAACTTGTAATCCAAAGAAATTATGCAATAGACGCTAGTAGCGTAGGCGTGTGACACCGAGGTGCTGAACGAAATCGGCGAAATCTACGTAAATTACTGGCATAACAAATCGTCGGAAAAGGTTACATCGACTGAATAACTCATCGTTTTCTTAAATTCAATCACTATGATCACTTTGGGATACTCTGTAGTATGCGGTGGTCTCAAAACTAACAGATTTTATAGATTTAAGAAGTACACAGTGCTAATATAGCCGATTATTTTACTATTTGTTCATTTTCAATCGGGATTTCACTGGCTTCTGCAACATTCGAACACATGAAATATCAAGGAGAAAGGAGAAAAGCGTTCACATTTGGTACTGTCAACATTGCTTGGTGGTGTGTTGTCGTTAACGTAGTTTTAGTTGATGGTTGTTTACGGCCCAACTAATTGCTTTTTTAGGAATGGTAGCAAATGCGCTGAATGGGTGTTGTGGACCAACTGAAGACGAAACAAAGGGACAGCCAAGTGCATGCTCTTAAACAGTGCCAATATTGCTCTCAGGCAACTTCTAAATGATTGCTCTAATAACGGCATGTGTTAGTGTGCATGAAAAAATGCGACCTCCTTCAATTGCAACTGCATTGAAAATGATTGAATTAGATAAAAAAGAACGATTATTGATATTTGTTTCTGTTACCGCCAGTATATTTTGAATCAATCAATAGAGATGTGAATTTCGTTAAAATAAAAGAAGTACTTTCAAATCAGTACGTGAATCTGCACATAGTACACTGACCTTTCATACTACATCAATCAGTTCTCTTCCTCAACATATCGGATGAGTTCGAAAAACTTCACGTGTCCTTTATTGGTTGGGGGAGAAATTCACCAGGAGCCCTCATACTACACCTAGGCGAGTTGAGCACCGTGCAAAATGCGGCCTCGGGCGAGAGACAAACCCGCGTTCCATCCATACCGTGGACGCGTGCTACCACTACACCACAGAGGCACATGCGCGCTGCGACTTATTCGTTACCACGCCCTCTCATATTACTTCAATCAGTTATCTTCCTCAGCAAATCGGATAACTCCGCAAAGCTTCTCTACCTCTATTGCTTTAAGGAGTCCAGGACCATCACACCGCTTATCGTGGGTGAACATTAGAAATGCGTATAGAAATGGTGCACCCGTTTCTTGAGTTTATCACTTGCGAGAACCATTTTATGACTTTAAAAGTCATTGAAATTTGCATAAACAGATGGTTAGCGTTGGCCATAAACACATCCTTCTATCATCTGGGCGATCTTGCAATAGAATGTTTGCATTTTCTTGGAGTTCACTACACTGTTCTTCTTATTAAGTGACCAGTCCTTCCATGTTTCTCTATCGATTCAGAAAATTTCGGATTACGAAAATAAGATAGGCTTTAGAGATCTGCAAAAGGGAAAGCACAAATTTACTGCATGGAACGCTACTAGTGTGAGCTACCGTAGATGCTGCTGCATTGAGAAGGATACTGAAGCATTCTTCAAGATCGTCAAGAACACTAGTTGAGTAAACCAACAAGAACAGAGCGCTGATATGATCACAGCAAGCACTAGTCGTTTGGTCATGATAAAATTAAAAGAGACTAATTTTTACCACCGACGACTCGAGTTCTAGATGACCTCATAGCCGGTGCAGGAAAATCAGTGCAGTATCATTTTTTTTTTTGTTGACAATATTTCCAATCATATTCATCAATGATTTTTGGACGTAAAACCGGCGAGAAACTTCTGCAGTTTCTGTAATAATGACAAGTGATAACAATTTCCGACCTAAATTCTTGTAATAATTTACATTTCGTGCAAACTACTTACGATCATTTACCGTAATTCACTCACATTAGAGAAGCTATCACAATCGTAATGACTAGCTCAACTAGTATTCTACGATGTTCAAAAAGTAGACGATTAACCATGGTGTCCATAGTGTTCACTCCTTTCACACCGCGCATGCAGGGATTTCTTTCAGCATTGTTCATTGATTTTGACTTTTGGAATTGTTTCAAATCACCTTGAGTTTCTTCCGAGCTATTTTCTCAATAGGAGCTCCCTGGCAGAGCGGCTGTGATGTTCGTCGCGGCTTACATGGAGCCGAGCTCCACGTGCCGGCCCTCTCAGGCGGTCAACAACAACGCTCCACGGAACACCACAGCCAGGCTGTCCTTGAGATTGGAAGGAGACTCGTTCAACCAGTATTCTACGATGTGCAAAAAGTAGACGATTAAACGAATTGGATGCTAAAAGTACCGTGATTTGCACAGAGAAAAAAAAACTGTCAAGATGGGTGAATTAAGTGTCAATAATGTAAGAATATTTCCTCAATAATCGTAATCTTATTTGTGCAAAGGTGATATGGAAGCATTAGTATATTGCACTTTATTGATTTTCAGTTTGAAGAGTATTTACCAAAGTGATCACAGTGATTGAAAATGAGAAAACGATGAGTTATTGAGCGAAACCGATTTAACAATTTCCAAAGTTTTGTTATCCCAGTAACTACGTACATTTCGCCGATTTCGTTCTTCTTCTCAGTGCCACACGTCCACGATGCCAGCGCCTATTGCATTATTTTATTAGATTACAAGTTTTTCATCTAGGAATTCTTTTTTGCGAACACACGGTGCTCTATCCGTTTAGCCAATATAATCATACTAGCACGCTGTGCAAAAATTATGCACACCGAAAAAGAACTCATGCAATTATCGTCTATACAATTGGAATTGTGCAGTTTCATCTGCTATCAAATGATGAGGGAAGAATTGATGGAGCAGAGCATTTATTAGCGTTTCACTTCCTGCTATAGTTTTCTTGACTCGTTTTTAGCATCACTTTATTTATAGTCGCTTTCTAGCGGTGCAGCACATGGTGCAATAAAAGTTGTACGTATTGCGTTCGACTGTTGTACTCGATTAAAAGCCAACACTTGAAAGGAAGCTTATAAAAAGTTGATTGAAGCCGCTTCCAACGGTTGCCTTTTTTGTCTGATCCAAATACATAAAATATCAAATTTGGCTCAAACGGCGATCCATGTAGGCTACGTAAAGTTTCTATGCCATTAAAACACTGAATATAAAGTGTGAAGAATTTCGTGAACTGTGGATAAAGTAACTTCTCCCTCTTCAGTACTGACATATTTATATCAGATTTTTTATAAACAAAAAATGTTATCTTGATGCATACGTGAACGAGGACTTGAATGATGGGCTTAGTATACATTTAATCACATCTGCGATGATACGAGGGATCTTGAATAGGTTCGCCATCAACAAGGGGTGGATAGGCGGATGCCAAATAGTTTATCATTTATACAGAGGAGTAAATCTTTGTTCTCACCGAGCTCGTTTTTCAAAACTTAAAAATGATCAAAATTTTACTGTGACTCATATCAGTGAGTCGATATGCAAGTGACAGTGGGTGATGCAGTTCCTATAGGGGATACTGCTGATTAACACTAATGTTCTTTAGACAATTACCGTTTCTATTTCCGATTTTCACTTGGTTTCACAACACACCAATATTTTTCAATCTTTTACTAAAGCATCTTGTCGTTTGTCTTGTCCCTTCTTCTCATCCGCCATCCATCGATAGGAGGACGGATTGTCGTTGCTGAAAGTCGTAGTAGTGGCGTAAACTAAGTGACAAGTTCTCTCTAGAAGAAACATATACATTAGCTTGAGTTCGTAAGACTCCACTTCCCCCATCTTATTTTGAATATTGACTACGATATGGTATTTCCATATATAGATTGCCAAACTTACATTGGTGTTATAAAACCTTGATTCGGCTGACGTATTCCCCTTCTCGATTGCTGTGAAGATTTGAGTAAACTATCCAAATTAGTTGCTTGTTGCACATTGTAAAGTCTTTTTGTGGCCCCGAGTAGTGTCTGTGGAGGAGAACACCATGTGAATTAAGCAACCGCACTCAGTATTCTCCTTTGTACAGTACAGTTTGATACTGATAATCTACCAGTGAATATCCGTTTTTCCGAAACCAACGAATCCTGCTGACGACCTTCTCCGCTTCACTGGCCGTTGGACCGCCCTTGACCGTAATTGTGGCGTCGACCTTTGCAGTTTCGAAAAAAACAACGTGTGCACACTCGTTTTTTTTTCGACGACTGGAGCAAAAGTGACACAATTACGGCAAGTGCGGTCACAACATCGCCACCTGCCAGTGAAGCGGAGAAGGTCGTCAGCAGGATTCGTTGGTTTCGGAAAAACGGATATTCACTGGTAGATTATCAGTATCAAACTGTACTGTACAAAGGAGAATACTGAGTGCGGTTGCTTAATTCACATGGTGTTCTCCTCCACAGACACTACTCGGGGCCACAAAAAGACTTTACAATGTGCAACAAGCAACTAATTTGGATAGTTTACTCAAATCTTCACAGCAATCGAGAAGGGGAATACGTCAGCCGAATCAAGGTTTTATAACACCAATGTAAGTTTGGCAATCTATATATGGAAATACCATATCGTAGTCAATATTCAAAATAAGATGGGGGAAGTGGAGTCTTACGAACTCAAGCTAATGTATATGTTTCTTCTAGAGAGAACTTGTCACTTAGTTTACGCCACTACTACGACTTTCAGCAACGACAATCCGTCCTCCTATCGATGGATGGCGGATGAGAAGAAGGGACAAGACAAACGACAAGATGCTTTAGTAAAAGATTGAAAAATATTGGTGTGTTGTGAAACCAAGTGAAAATCGGAAATAGAAACGGTAATTGTCTAAAGAACATTAGTGTTAATCAGCAGTATCCCCTATAGGAACTGCATCACCCACTGTCACTTGCATATCGACTCACTGATATGAGTCACAGTAAAATTTTGATCATTTTTAAGTTTTGAAAAACGAGCTCGGTGAGAACAAAGATTTACTCCTCTGTATAAATGATAAACTATTTGGCATCCGCCTATCCACCCCTTGTTGATGGCGAACCTATTCAAGATCCCTCGTATCATCGCAGATGTGATTAAATGTATACTAAGCCCATCATTCAAGTCCTCGTTCACGTATGCATCAAGATAACATTTTTTGTTTATAAAAAATCTGATATAAATATGTCAGTACTGAAGAGGGAGAAGTTACTTTATCCACAGTTCACGAAATTCTTCACACTTTATATTCAGTGTTTTAATGGCATAGAAACTTTACGTAGCCTACATGGATCGCCGTTTGAGCCAAATTTGATATTTTATGTATTTGGATCAGACAAAAAAGGCAACCGTTGGAAGCGGCTTCAATCAACTTTTTATAAGCTTCCTTTCAAGTGTTGGCTTTTAATCGAGTACAACAGTCGAACGCAATACGTACAACTTTTATTGCACCATGTGCTGCACCGCTAGAAAGCGACTATAAATAAAGTGATGCTAAAAACGAGTCAAGAAAACTATAGCAGGAAGTGAAACGCTAATAAATGCTCTGCTCCATCAATTCTTCCCTCATCATTTGATAGCAGATGAAACTGCACAATTCCAATTGTATAGACGATAATTGCATGAGTTCTTTTTCGGTGTGCATAATTTTTGCACAGCGTGCTAGTATGATTATATTGGCTAAACGGATAGAGCACCGTGTGTTCGCAAAAAAGAATTCCTAGATGAAAAACTTGTAATCTAATAAAATAATGCAATAGGCGCTGGCATCGTGGACGTGTGGCACTGAGAAGAAGAACGAAATCGGCGAAATGTACGTAGTTACTGGGATAACAAAACTTTGGAAATTGTTAAATCGGTTTCGCTCAATAACTCATCGTTTTCTCATTTTCAATCACTGTGATCACTTTGGTAAATACTCTTCAAACTGAAAATCAATAAAGTGCAATATACTAATGCTTCCATATCACCTTTGCACAAATAAGATTACGATTATTGAGGAAATATTCTTACATTATTGACACTTAATTCACCCATCTTGACAGTTTTTTTTTCTCTGTGCAAATCACGGTACTTTTAGCATCCAATTCGTTTAATCGTCTACTTTTTGCACATCGTAGAATACTGGTTGAACGAGTCTCCTTCCAATCTCAAGGACAGCCTGGCTGTGGTGTTCCGTGGAGCGTTGTTGTTGACCGCCTGAGAGGGCCGGCACGTGGAGCTCGGCTCCATGTAAGCCGCGACGAACATCACAGCCGCTCTGCCAGGGAGCTCCTATTGAGAAAATAGCTCGGAAGAAACTCAAGGTGATTTGAAACAATTCCAAAAGTCAAAATCAATGAACAATGCTGAAAGAAATCCCTGCATGCGCGGTGTGAAAGGAGTGAACACTATGGACACCATGGTTAATCGTCTACTTTTTGAACATCGTAGAATACTAGTTGAGCTAGTCATTACGATTGTGATAGCTTCTCTAATGTGAGTGAATTACGGTAAATGATCGTAAGTAGTTTGCACGAAATGTAAATTATTACAAGAATTTAGGTCGGAAATTGTTATCACTTGTCATTATTACAGAAACTGCAGAAGTTTCTCGCCGGTTTTACGTCCAAAAATCATTGATGAATATGATTGGAAATATTGTCAACAAAAAAAAAAATGATACTGCACTGATTTTCCTGCACCGGCTATGAGGTCATCTAGAACTCGAGTCGTCGGTGGTAAAAATTAGTCTCTTTTAATTTTATCATGACCAAACGACTAGTGCTTGCTGTGATCATATCAGCGCTCTGTTCTTGTTGGTTTACTCAACTAGTGTTCTTGACGATCTTGAAGAATGCTTCAGTATCCTTCTCAATGCAGCAGCATCTACGGTAGCTCACACTAGTAGCGTTCCATGCAGTAAATTTGTGCTTTCCCTTTTGCAGATCTCTAAAGCCTATCTTATTTTCGTAATCCGAAATTTTCTGAATCGATAGAGAAACATGGAAGGACTGGTCACTTAATAAGAAGAACAGTGTAGTGAACTCCAAGAAAATGCAAACATTCTATTGCAAGATCGCCCAGATGATAGAAGGATGTGTTTATGGCCAACGCTAACCATCTGTTTATGCAAATTTCAATGACTTTTAAAGTCATAAAATGGTTCTCGCAAGTGATAAACTCAAGAAACGGGTGCACCATTTCTATACGCATTTCTAATGTTCACCCACGATAAGCGGTGTGATGGTCCTGGACTCCTTAAAGCAATAGAGGTAGAGAAGCTTTGCGGAGTTATCCGATTTGCTGAGGAAGATAACTGATTGAAGTAATATGAGAGGGCGTGGTAACGAATAAGTCGCAGCGCGCATGTGCCTCTGTGGTGTAGTGGTAGCACGCGTCCACGGTATGGATGGAACGCGGGTTTGTCTCTCGCCCGAGGCCGCATTTTGCACGGTGCTCAACTCGCCTAGGTGTAGTATGAGGGCTCCTGGTGAATTTCTCCCCCAACCAATAAAGGACACGTGAAGTTTTTCGAACTCATCCGATATGTTGAGGAAGAGAACTGATTGATGTAGTATGAAAGGTCAGTGTACTATGTGCAGATTCACGTACTGATTTGAAAGTACTTCTTTTATTTTAACGAAATTCACATCTCTATTGATTGATTCAAAATATACTGGCGGTAACAGAAACAAATATCAATAATCGTTCTTTTTTATCTAATTCAATCATTTTCAATGCAGTTGCAATTGAAGGAGGTCGCATTTTTTCATGCACACTAACACATGCCGTTATTAGAGCAATCATTTAGAAGTTGCCTGAGAGCAATATTGGCACTGTTTAAGAGCATGCACTTGGCTGTCCCTTTGTTTCGTCTTCAGTTGGTCCACAACACCCATTCAGCGCATTTGCTACCATTCCTAAAAAAGCAATTAGTTGGGCCGTAAACAACCATCAACTAAAACTACGTTAACGACAACACACCACCAAGCAATGTTGACAGTACCAAATGTGAACGCTTTTCTCCTTTCTCCTTGATATTTCATGTGTTCGAATGTTGCAGAAGCCAGTGAAATCCCGATTGAAAATGAACAAATAGTAAAATAATCGGCTATATTAGCACTGTGTACTTCTTAAATCTATAAAATCTGTTAGTTTTGAGACCACCGCATACTACAGAGTATCCCAAAGTGATCATAGTGATTGAATTTAAGAAAACGATGAGTTATTCAGTCGATGTAACCTTTTCCGACGATTTGTTATGCCAGTAATTTACGTAGATTTCGCCGATTTCGTTCAGCACCTCGGTGTCACACGCCTACGCTACTAGCGTCTATTGCATAATTTCTTTGGATTACAAGTTCTTCATGTAGAATTTTTTTCTTGCGAACGCACAGTGGTCTCCCCTTCGACAATATATCCATACTAGCATGCTGTGCAAAAAAAAAAAAAAGTACACCGCAATAGAACTCGTTCAATCATCTCCTTTATCACTTGAATTGCGCGAAAATTTGTCTGCTACGAAATGTCGACGAAATAGTTGATGAAACAGAGTGCTTGTTGGCGTTTCAATCTCTGCTACAATTTACCTTACTCGTTTTTAGCATCATTTTCAGCCGCTTTATAGCGGTGCATCATATGTTGAAAAAAACGGTGGTACGAATTGCATTCGTCGGTTGTGCTCGATTAAAAGCCTACAGTTAAGAGGAAGCTCATAAATGATTGACTGGATGACGCTGATAACAAATGTCTCTTTTGTTCGATCCAAATATACAAAATATTACATTTGGTTCTACCGACGATCCATGTAAGCTACTTGAAGTTTCTTTGTCATCAAAAACACTGAATATAAAGGTGTATAATTTTGTGAACTGGGCGAAAAGTAACTTCCAACTCTCCAGTACTGACATGTTTCTATCACGTTTTTTATAAAGATAAAACATTGTTTTGATGAATACGTGATCGAAGTACTAGCATGATGGGTTTAGAATACATTTATTCACATTTGCGATGTTACGAAGACCTCGACTAGATTTGTCATCAACAAGAGACGGATGGGCGGACACCGAATAGTTGTATATCCTTCATACACAAAAGTTAATCTTTGTTTTGACCGGGCTTTTTTTGGAAACTTAAAAATGATCAAAATTTTACTGTGACTCATATTAGTGAGTCGATATGCAAGTGGTATTAGGTGATGCAGTTCCTATGGAAGGGATACCGCTGGTTAACACCAATGTTCTTAGACAATTACCGTTTCTATTTCCGATTTTCAGTTGGTTTCACAACACACCAGTATTTTTCAAACTTTTACTAAAGCATCTCATCATTTCTCTTCTCCTTTCTTCTCATCCAACATCCATGGATAGGAGGACACAATGTCGTTGCTAAAAGTTGTAGTAGTGGCGTGGTGGTGAAAGGTGAAAGGCAGAGTAAACACATCCATTTGAACATAAGCTTTTTTTAGACTATTGTCATTGAATACTAAATACAAGCAAAAAATAAGGAAAAATTGTCTTTGGAGAAGTTAGCAAGAAAATACATTTCGTTTATGTGAGATAATGGAATGATTCAAAGTAGACGTCACAATAGTGTCCATGCAGGTTAGTTGCAACTCAGCTGCAGAGCATCAGTACAAATATAACATTACCATCATCTTTTTCATTGCACTGCTTCTTAGTGGTTCAAAAGAACTGGTTATCAGGCTGAGAACTCGTAAAATCAAAGTTCTCAGACGTTTGTATCACCAGTGTTCATACTTTGCGTGGCAGTCATTAGATTATGCTGTTTTTACACAACCGTTCTCTATCGAACCGACAAGATGTTTGAAAAATGAAAGAGGAACAGAAGTTGATTGTAACAAAGTATTTGTCACGACTACGTCTGGTTCTCACAGTGGATATCATTGTCCAGTCAATTTGTTGATGATCCTCGTCAACGTCATATCCTTTACTGTTACATTAGGGTTATCTGCGATGTTCTTTTTTGTGATTTCAATAGGAAGGTCAGTAAATATTCCACAGCTTGAATCCCTGACTAGAGCAGTGCATGACTTGTTATTAAATATAACCCTTTTATAACGCAGTATAATCTGGAACAAATTTATGTTTGGCGAGGGAAAATTTCTCTTCGAACAATTCTCTTTCCTTTTAACAAACTATTGGCAAACTTTCTGTAGCGCAAGGTTTACTGATTTCAATGCTGTGCATGTATACTGAAAATACCGTTTCCTTGTAAGGCAAGAGAAAAATAAAGTTTGATTCACATTCGCGAGCAAGGTTGTCTTTGACCAATTCACGGGCCGTTGGGTGAGACGGTAACGGGTATTGCGAATTGTCTAGCGATTTTCGATCAGTCTTGTGCCAGTGCGTCTTTGTATTCAGTTAGAAAATGGTTTCTTTGCTTTGAAAGAAAAACTGCAGATAAAGCGTATGTTTTTGCGATTAACATCTCCTAGTGAGCATGCAGGTATTTATTATAGCAAAGGAAGTTCATCCCGGACGTAAGTTTCTTTTGACTCAGCTTCTGTAGAAAGATGTTTGACTCTCTCTCTCTCTCTCTCTTTCTCTCTCTATCTCGTTCCTTCTCTCTCAAAATTAATAATTCTATATTCTTTTTAGGTAGAGAGCTTGAAGTTGAGAAGCCTATTGTCTTACTGTTTGTTCTTTCCATAGTAATTTAATCTAATAACCCATAGTGATTAAATTGTTATAAACATTCCATTTTTTTCTTTAGACCATTCAGTCAAGGTCATTGATTTCCAACAGTTCTTCAGATTGCAACGAATCTACATCAGCGTCACTGTGAGCATTCACATAACATCGGACAAATAAATCACCTCGAACGGTGAGTGCTCAGTTTAGCTGCTTACTTCTTCTATAAGTTGGATAGTTTAGATCATTTTTGGTTCATGTCAATAACACAGATCGGGCCTCAGATTGTCTTCCCAATATTGTTCGATGAGAATTGTCAACACTAGACTGGGAAATATTATGTTAGCACATTGGAGAATCGAGTAATCTCATAAACAGGATGAGATAATTCCATAGAACATGGAGAATAGACCACATAATAATAACAACTCTCACACCTGAACATATAGCAGTATGAGAAATTCAAGTTTTTTTTTTATCAAAAAAGAAACTACATCTTTACGGTTAATGGAACTTTCACACATCAGAGTATTGGCAATCAGAAGTTAGAGATGTGTGGTGTAGGGCATAGGCATACGACTACTTGTAAGGTTTTATCAATTTTTTGAAAAAAATATAGAGTAGAAACTGATAGCACACTAGTGTGATAACACCTATATCATTTGTAATTCTGCTAAGTTTTGAGTAATCAGTAGTCACTGCGGTAGGAACAAATAAGCGTACCAGAAACATTACATATCTTATGATGCGGCTAGAGAAGCCTGTGCACAGCAACTAGAGTGCCCAGCAGCACATGCGTAACTCGTTGTTCGACCAGGCATTTCGGTTTCATTTACCCTTCCGACCCTCCAGGGTCGCCAACTGTTGTCAGACATGCCTGAAAGAATTGCAGCACTGACTTGATATATCAGTAGGTCACCATAACCCGTTGATAAGACCAGAATTACATTCCATGGTCTCCAATGGCGCTAAACCCTTTGGGAACTGCCTGCATAATCACCCATGCACGAGAATCAGCATGATAAAGAAGCGTTATTCGGACAAAACTGACAACGTTGAATCCCTGTGCGCACACTATCTAGCATCCCATGTCGAGTTTGTACCATTTTTGGCAAGCAGTTCAGTAAATTCTGATTTTTATGCGATGCTGAAACTTCTTGGTATAACATGAGAAAGGAGTACATGAAAACTAAAAGGTGAACATTGTAACTTTGCATGCTCAAGATATATGTCCACTGAATGAATACACTAGTTAGAATTGAGCTATATATAAGTATATATATGTATATGTATATTTATGTGTATATATATATCGGCCTAGTTGAGTTAATGAAGCCGAATGCATGGTGGATATTTGATGAGTTGTCAACTCAAGAGCTTTATACTTCTGCGATCCTTTACTACACGGTTATTTAGTGTTATCTTTCTAGTGAAGAGGTTGTCAAGGATAACCAAAAAAAAAATTTGCTACGAAATACGTTTATTCTCAGATCATATGGATAAAAATGCAAAACCCAATTTTAGCTGGTGTAACCAAAGTCGAAATAAAACTTCACTCTTTGCTCAGTTTCGAACTTCATTATCAAGGGACACCGTTTAGCGACGAGTGGGTGGTAAAGCTTCGAATGAAAGAGATCGCTAGAGATGACCATGCAGCTACCTTGTTTTTGAGACCGACTATTTTTCCCTAACTTCTATCGCCACAATTTCATAGGTATCTCCTCAGTTGTGGTAGGTGCCATCTGATTTTAACACACGATACTTCTCGAATCCACCATTACCTCATAACTGATGATTTTTAATGTGCAAGTAGCTGAGACGAGTTAGCTAAAAAGCTATCATTTACAATAATCATGCAATGTTCTATTGCCTGTGCGTCGAAAATTGAAATGTCTTTACTTTCAGAGTTATGTGGAAACAGCTGTGCGAACGGCGGCACCACGATCACAAGTCAATGGAGGAGAGATGATGAAAAGAAGGAAAAATTGAGTGCAAGTAAGCACAGGAGTAACGACTACTCTTCAACGAAACAACGTCGAATTATTTGATTCAATAGGCAGCGTTGAAAATCAACTGCTTCAACGTGCGCAGATCCCCGATTTATAGTCGGTAACATGCAGTTGCGCGTGTGGCGCAGTGCACCTGGCGCGGCAATTAGAGGTGCACTGCGCCGCACACGAGGTCAATGGTTCGATCTTGCGCTCATGGCTCATCAAGTCATCCGTCCCTCCGGTTTCGGTAAATTGGTGCCAGACTGGTCTTAGACTTGTCTGGAAGGATAAGCAGCACTGACCCGGGTTCGGCGGGAGGCCACCGCGATTCATTGTAAAGGCCAGATATGCATTCAGTCACTTTGAACGATGTTAGAAATTGAAGACGGATGCTTGGCACATCCCTCAGAGAACGATCAACGCCGAGAGCTCTATCGTTTATGCTAGAGCACATCAAATTGATGGTCATGCTTTTAATGACAATTCTTATTGGCGCAAGAATTTTGTGCCACTTCATGTATGCAAAGCATCTTAATAATGAATTACTTTGCTTTATAATCCCATCGTGGCGGAACTATGAAATTTTAGCGCCTGCAACGTATTCTTTTGCGTACACGGCAGGAGGTGTCCGGCTTCGATGAGACGTGACACAATAGCACGATGATGTCGTCTCCTATACAGCAACTCGTGTGAGGTGGACTTTAAGAGCAAATCAACGAACTTTGGGAAAGTGCAGAAAACAGTCACTTGTCAGTGGCAAAATAGTATATTATCTTCAAAAGCAGCGACCACTCAGAACAAAATAGTTCAGAAATTCAATTTTAGTGCCCCACAATCAACTGCAGCGCAGAACTTCCTGTGTTCAGTGCAATCAATTCACGATCACGAGATGGCTGACGATTCGACTCTTTAGGTTCTCTTCATTCTCTAAAAAACGCGACAAAGTCGAAACGTCAGCCATGACGGTTATATCTATTGCACTGTTCCAACTGTACCGAATGTATATTCAATTTGACAACCTCGTATTCGCTGAATGAAAAAAAAAACGAGGGGAGTTTCTCACTTTTTAAAATGCTGTTGAGTCAGCAAATAAGACTAGGAAGGAAGTGATTGGTTGGCCAGTTTTCAAACATTGATCCAGCGATGTTGAATGGTGCGTAAAATCTTGAACCTCGAGTGGGAATTGAACACATTCTCACCAATACCCGGCGTCCGTACTACCACTGCGCAACGATGTCGTTACTCTGCTATCAGTCTTTCTGCGATGGATATTGAAGCTGTCAGCAACCAACCGTCAACGAATGTGGTCCGGTAGGCACAACTCGGTATTAAACCCACTCAAACTGACAACTCTTGAATATATGTAATATGCAAGCGAATTCTTCTTTGCGTTGACCGTTGATTGCTCACAGTTTCAGCATCTATAGAAGAAGATCTTCAGATTGGTTTGTTGAGAAGATTGTTCACATTATTTGTTTACGAAATGCCAGAAAACACACAATCAAGCCATGAGTTGCCAAAGAACAATTAATGTCTAGTCTCAACGAAGTGAACGACAAAAGGCACAATATGCAAAGATATTAACATTGAATTTGCAATAAAATCTACGAAAATATTTACTATTTCAACTAATAAAAGCAGAATCTACGACAAAATTTCTAAAATGAAGACCACGTCGTTAACAGCAAGTATGAGCGAGAAAAAACGTAATCATTAAAAAACTGATGCCTTTTCGACACTCAATTGACCTTGGCTGGTATTTCTCTGATATTATACCATAAGATGATTAACAGACCATATGACACGTTGGCTCAAATATTAATTGTGAGAAATATAGAAATTTGAGCGGGGTCTTAATTAAAAAAAAACTCGATTTAAAAGACATAATATTACAAAAATACCAGCCAAGAGCAATTAAGTGTTGAACTTTGCCGATCTCATCTTTTCTTACTCGACGGCGATTGCACGAATCGTTTCTCGTCGCCTACCTCTTCACAGGGAGTAATGGTCCCCGAGAGGATTGGCTAGAGACGAAGGGCCTGCCGACGGACGAGGTTGTAAGGTCGAAACACTTGTATGCGGCTTTGCAGAGACCATTAGTTGGCCACATGATATGTTGGCTTAAATAATAATTATGAGACTCCTATATTATTGGAAACAGAAGAATCTGTTTCTCACGATTTGAAACAGTCCACCTCAGAAAGGGCTTTATTATCGCTCACAAAAAATTCGTCGCAACGCCATGGTTTCCTTCTAATGTCAAAATGAACGAAAATGAAAAGTCGCAGAAGAAAAATTGTGATTTATCAGGTCAATGGACACATTTCAAGAATACAATTCCTATGTAAATCGCGGATCGATCAAATCTCCGACATCATGTCCGAAGAGCTGATAAAGGAGAAAAAATATTTGATTGGTGTATAACGTTTTTAAAAAGTCTTACTATTGTGCTGAAAGAGCGGAAATAAGATTTCGTTTCTCATTCAAAGATTTCTCGCTTACCAATGCATTTTCCTTATAATTTTAGCAACCAATCAATTGACCAGGTTTTAAGAATTCCAATAATTTAATTGATTTTAAATACCGACCTTGTGTTACGCTGCGATACCCAGAAGAAGATTGGGCTTCGCAAAACTGAAAAAAACGCCGAGGGCGAAACTCAATTTTTTTGGTTCTTATGAATCATAAGAGGCCGGTTTAGAAAACCAAAAACACTTTTGAAACCCCTGAAATTTGATCTACCGTTTGGTTGTTAAACTATAATAGAGAAACTCTGGTCAGCGAGAAATTTTCTAATGGGAAACGAAATATAATTTTTGATCCTTCAGCACACTGTTGAAAATGACACGGAACATTCAAATTTTTTTGGCTTAAGCTATCGCTTCAGTATTTGAGCATTAGAAACGGTCAAAAAAAAAACGTTTTTTTTTCCAGTGGATTGGAAAGAGAAGAGGATAGTTGAAGTGATGCATTTTTTGCGAAACCCAATCTTTATTCGCTGTTACAGCGTAATGCCAGGTCCATTATAAAAACCAAATTAATTATTGGAATTCCTAAAGTTTAAACAATTGATTAATTACTGAAGCTTGTAAGGAAAAGCTTCGGTCAGCAAGAAATCTTCAATTAGAAACAAAATTTTACTTCTGCTCTTTCAGCGCAACAAGAGGGTCTTTCCAGAGACGAGATATACCATTTCAGTTCCTTTGATTTGTGTCATCAAATCACTATTCGAACATTAAAAACGACCAAGAATAATGTTTTTCACAAGGGGTTGAAAGGGATAGCAGATAACGGAAAATTGTCAATTATTTCTACGGGCTCAATAGCGATAGAAACAGTTGGTTTTTTACATCAATTATTCTTTAAATTATTGAGCCTTAAAAGAAAGAAGTAGCAATGCGAATAGAGTGATTATCGTAATCAAGAAAGCTCGATAGAATGAAGCTATCGTACACTCATGTCAGATCAAAATTGATCCGAGTTCAAAACTATATTGAATTCATCGCTCGGCTGGCTACAGCAGAGCTTTCGCATGCCATCGCTACTGATTCAGATTAGTGGAAAGCAATTTAAGATATCTCCACGATTGATAGCAATGACATAGAAGGACATTTCGTACTCTTTATTATTTATAAAAATATCTCTAATCTCAAGTATACCATATGCGCCGCAATTTACGGCGCCAAAAAATACGCGATGTTTGTGAAGAACGGGCCTTCAATACAAGAGGCAATCATACGATTTACCAGAAACACACACGAAATGTGCATGCTCCGCAAAACGACAAGTGGGGTTTAAGCACGTCTCATCGTGTGCATGGTCATATCCACTGAAACGTAAGAGATAACTGTATAAAGCTACAATATAACTGGCATTGTAAAGGTGCATTCATTCATTTCGAATAGCAAAAATTATGCGCATAATATCCATAGAAGCTATCTTAACACTGCTTCTTTCACGGAGACGTCGGACGAGATTTGATGAAGATATTCACAATATTACCTCAATAGAAAGAAAATAATAAGGGAAATGAATAATACAATTTGTATATCTTCGCTATAAGAAGAGCCTTTCATAATCACTACGAGAAGAATTTAAGCACTTACTAGCACAGTATTTGCGTCGTGATTTCATCGGCCGATATAGAAAGCAGTCTCAAACACCGTCTTGACTCTCCCACGGCCGTAACTGGGAAAGCTTTGAGCAAACGAATGCCACAAAATAGGCACAGTCGTAGCTTTATGCATTTGATATCTGCCTTCACTGCGCTTCCATCAATACCTAGAATTTCACTAATTTTAAATACGTGTGTAAGTAGGATTGATATGACGCTCCCACCGTTTTCTCTACCTTGACTATGGGGTCGTTTGCCAAGTTATATTTGTGCACCTTCTTTGCGACTGTACTAGAAGAAATGCCAACTCTTTCACGAGTTGTCCTTTTCTTTATTTAGAACTTGCAAGAGGTTTGTAATAACTTTTCCTCAAAGCTCGATGGCTAACGTTTCGGCGGTAACGTCTTTGTGAGAGCCTAGAGGTATATATCATATCATATCTGACCACTCGGTTAATATTTTGCATACATCGAAATTCAATGGAAAAGGAATCAGTGAGAGCGATTACTGGTCTTGTGGGACGCAATTTCAGAAATGAACCACATTCAGACTAGAAGATGACTCTGCGATAAGGTGCCATATCACTCGTTATGTTCAGGTATTCTTACCTCCTATCCATTTGTGGTCTTCTGCTGTTTATTCATAAGGCTTCAAGAGTTTTCCGCACTGATGTGTTTGACTCCTGCCTCAAGATTCTTACAAACACATCAAAGTCCGTATTGTTATGTCTTTCTAGTCCGTGTGGCTCCGAAGGCTTACTTGTTTCGCTATTGCCTTTCCCATCTGAGTGTTCTTTGATGCGGATCAAAAGTAGTCTTCCTGTCTCGCTAATGTATTCTTCACCGCATGTTGTGCAAGAGATAGGGTGTACTGTACCCGAACTCATGCAATCTCCTTCTCTACCATTAAGACATACTTTACAATTGTTAGCCTTTTACAAATGGTCGTACAAGCGGTTCCAAATTAATTGGCCTCGTAAGTTATTAAGAGGAATTTCTAAGATTCTTACGCAGCTTTCCAGACTACTGTTTCTTACACTCATTTTCATGGCTGAGCTTATATCATTCGTTATAGATGATAGTTTCAGAAATATCTTCCCGTTTAGGTTTAGAGCAAATCGTTTTCGTTATTAATGCTATAGCGCCTATCTCTTCTTATTAGCCTAATTTCAGTGGCTGCTCTTTCGTAGCCATTTGAAATGACTATCTTTCTCGCCAAATGTAGTGACTCTTCTCTCTTCTCGCTTCCCTCGCAAACACTTGTAGCCGTTCGGTACATATTTCGAATGAGTGCTTTTAATATCTGTCAGGGATGGGAAGAGAGGTAGCGCACTAAGATATTTCTTTTACTTGGTATACGATACCATTTCATTATATAGCCATTTTCAAAAACGTGAATTTGAAATTTGACCGTTCAAAAATAAAAGCCAGTTCTTCCTAGGCTCTTCCCGTTTAAACCTAATGTGCTCTGACTGCCTATTTAAGAGATCACGACATATGTCCACTTCATCTTGAGTCGAGCATATGATGAGACAATCATCTATGTATCGGCAGTAGAGTAGTGGGCCACGACTGAGAACAGGAGCTTCGACTTTTGACATAAAAGCAGTTGCAAAGATTGATGCCATTCGCTGCCCCATTGCCAACCCTTTAATTTGTACAAAATATCTTATCACCTAAAGATTGAACAACTCAGGCAATCCCCCAAAAGAGTCATGAGTTGTTTGTAATTTTGAGAAAAAAATCTGAGAATCTACTACGTGAATTAATTGAACGCCAACAGTGCGGAGATACCCCATTCTCAACGTGACTAAAATTGAAGCTGAGACAGATCACGCGCCAAATCCCCCGAGCGTCACTGTATTAGAGGTATAATCTTTCATATGTAACAAAAAAGCACTCCACCACTTTTTAATTCACTACCATTATGTAACAATGAAATTCGTACAAAGAATCTTGCAATTCAAATCTTCTAGCTTGAGAATTCTTTCATTTCATGACACTTGAGTCATAATAGTGATTGAAAAATATAAAGCAATGCTTTGCTTGCCAAAATGAAATTGCATCGTTTATGCGTTGCTAGATCGTCAATCTGTCGGTAATTTTAGAGTAGTACTCTGCTTCATGAGTTATGATCCTTGCAGAATTATGAGAAAAACTTTTGAATATCTTCCTCTGTGTGTTGGTGCTTTTAAGTCTTTGATCAGCTATCGTTTCTACTCGTTGTCTTTTTCAAAGCCGATGTTCCCGATCGATGCTTCGTAGTAGTTGGCCCTCGTATTGTGAACCTTCGCAGTTACTCTGAGTTTATGGTCGGTGGAACACCGCTCGTACGGATTCATTTCAATTGCGATACCCGTTTATACAGGGGCGGTTGTTATTGATATTGTTATTGATACTGATTGTAGACTGATTACATTTTGTTCTTCATCAGACATTTCATTCTTCGACTTCACTTCATATTGTAGGTGCTTTCAGATAGGTAGGTTCCTTCAATTTTTTGTTTTCCAACTATTCAAGACTCGATCTATTGTGTATCATGAAGCCATTCTACAACAATGGCCCTCTCTGAACATTTATGACCATTGAACCACGGATCGAAGCAGCTGATGCACCTTATAAAGTCATGACGCCTTACGCCACTCTTTCCTCACCTCACATCTCATCAACAGCTTACACCATTTGCCATAGATTTCGATGTGGAATTTCCAAGCCGTCAAAGGATTCGAGCGCCTATCTCAGCCACTCGTTCTATAACATACTGTAAGTGATACAGGTTGCAATCGATCATCGCTTCGCCGAATTCACTTGATACAAACGTGTAATAACAAGGGAGAACCGAACGGGCAATTCTGCGTGTATATCCTGCCAAGGTGAAACCGCTCCAATCATTATAAGCTGTCCAGAGCTGTTTGCCAACAGTGACGAGTACCCTTTGGAACGCGATCGTCCAAACGGCGCTAAACAACGTTTTTAATCAAGTTTTTCAAATATTGATGCTGGTCACCAGTCAGTGTGAGTGGAGTTTGTATTGTGGAGTTTTTGTCCTCAGCTGAAGTATGTTATCAGATCTTTTAGTTGGACATGGACAAATCTCGTTAAGACGATGTTAAAACAGGAGATGATTATTCGGTTTTCGAGCAACTTGGGAGTTCTGGATAACGTCGATGATTTGCTTTTACTTGAGCTTTCCACTACTGAACAGGAGTTTCTGCCCCTTGACTACTTGGATAACGTAGGATATCCGTTTTAAGAAGCAAAGAGTTTTTGATCAATGCATTGTTAGTGCGCTATTCAAAAAAGACGATCATAATAATTTTGAGTTTTGAATAAAAATTTGTTGAAGCTAAAGTATTGGCGCTACGGCGATCATCGTCATGCACACATCATGGCTATCAGATGAGACTGATGGTGTTGTTGAGAAAAAGCAGACTAAGAAGGCAGCACGTAATACCAACCTGACCTTCTACCATACGGTCAATTGCTAGGATCACCAGCTATAGCTGTTTTCTAGATCAACAACTTGCTCATAGACCCATTGAGAAGATAATTCTCGTTATAGTCGGGAAAAAGAAACCGAGTGAGTATAAGATGTAGTAGTCGGATGGTTTATTTCATCAGCTTTTTCTTTTAGACAGTCGCAAAAAGTCTGAAGGAGGCATGATTACATTATGTAACAACAATACCGACTTTGTTGAACAGGTTTGTTGAACAAGTGTAGCTTTCGCTAGTCTTGATCTAGTTTACAATGCCTGCTATTCTGTGGGACTACTCATTTTGTCTTAAAAACAGGAAATCGCAGATAGTTTATTCTTCAATAAAGTCTACATATATAATTGACCATGATCACTTTGAATTACAATAATTTCTTCACTTTTCGTTCTTCAGCTGAATATAATTTCGGATCTTTCAGTCGAACATGGGCAGTTGCCACCTAGAAGATGTTAGAAATGAATACAAGGAGGATGAATGGATTTTTACGGAGCTTCGTGAGTTCTAACTAGCACATATTGTTTATTTCTTATTTATTTTGCAGAACGTGAAAGCGCAATGATCAATGATGCAGTGTATAGGAAGCGAAGTGATGGACAAGGCAATGGTTCTGTTTGCTCCTCAAGCATTCTTTTGTGATAAGTCGACGAACGGTTTAGAAAATGCCTTAACTCGGCTACCTCAAGAACCGCAAAAGAATCATGTTGAACAGAATTCTACGACTTTTATAAAGAAAACAAAACTGTCAAGCGGCAGCGAAAACAACACGCAATTTCTTTGAAGAATTTTGTAAAAACAGAATGCGAAGAACGATCCAAAAACAAGGAGTGCTAAAATCTAAAAGTTAATTGTGGATTTGGCCATTAATATGCAGGAGTAACAGTCCACTGACTACTCGAAAGAGGCACGATTTCAGTGTTTAGAAAGCGAAGATTTTTTGATTATTTTGGTGATGGTGGAAAATAGATTTGAAGATAACTTTTGTGATAATCAGGAAAAATTCATTTTTACTTGATCGCCTCTTGCGGTGGTATGATGTTCCAATATATATTGTAGAGTGGTGTAGAGCGCTCCCGGACAGAGTCAAATGTGGGTTCTGACGCAGCTGACGCAAAAGTTCTCGTACACCATTCTACATCATTGGTGATTGAAAAAAAATTAAAACAGTGTAGATAATGGAGCGGAATTAGAGATTTTGCCAAAAGAATTAGTTGAATAGTAATTTTTTTGTTCAGTTACCCAACAGAAGTCAGCAGGAGTAATGGACGCGCCGTGTAACAATCCCGACTCCATTGAAGAGGTGCTACATTTTTTGTAGGTGATGCATTAACTTCCGTTGTTCCTGCTGTTAATGAGTTCAACAAAATGTGAGACAACCCATTTTGTATCGAAATCTAAAGAAATCACATAGATTTAATTCAACAGAGTTTACATCCTATCTAGATCCCAACTCAAACGCAAGTTTTCCACGTTCAAATTTTTCCATGTTTAGGTCCGCCGTAATTTCGAGAACAACTTTCGAATATATGCGAACTATATGGAGAATTATATTACCACGGCCCGTAAAGAAATAGACGACTTGAAACTTGATAACAAGACCCTGAAGCAAAAGTGTGTTCCACTGGTATTTTTCAAAGAAGCTTCTTTTAGTCGAAGAAAATTCCGCTTTCAGACTACAGGCCACTGCTCTTAATGAATGCTCGTCATGCCTGTGCCATTTAAAACCAAAAAAAGAGCATCTTGTGCATCCAAAATGCATAAGGGTACTCGGTTTAATTTACGTTGCAAAACTTGGATGATTACATTGAAGAATTTCTTACGATATTCTATTGCTAAGGTATCCCGAGAGAAATTGTTGTTGGAGTTTGAGTTCTCCTCATTGGAAAAGATGTCAGAATGGTTGACACTCACCGAACTTGACGAAGGAGCTGATAGGCTTCATGCTAGGGTATTCTTTCAAAAACGCAAATTTTCTGGATTCCTTCTTCTTATCTCTTTGATTCCGAAGCGCTTAGGTGAAATATGAAGATCAACAGCCGGATTTGAAGCCATCTGGAACTTCTCTGCCCAAAAGAGAAGCTCAAGAAGTTGAAGAAAAAAGGGAAAGAGTGCTAATTCACATTCCTCCTCGTAACAAACATCCAAGTGAGGCAGCAAGCAGTACTTCCTCAAATCCATTGCTCATACCAAATTCGACACCACAGACTCTCTTGAAAGCATCGACGACTGGGTGTTCAAGCAATGAATACCCTGAGGACAAAAATAAGGAGCACATAAAGAATTCAGTTACTTCCTCACAAGCTATCCGCTCCGCTGAACGGATTTTTAACGAGTGGGTAATTAGAGACAACGAAAAAAAAATAAAATGACCACGCGTCCCATCTATGGAAGGGTCTTAGGCAGCGAAAATGCCAGTGTTGTGCCCAGAGAGAATCAGAAGGGCGAAGCGGAGCAACGTAAGTGCTCAAAGAATAGATTTCAACTGGAAAACGCAGTTCGTAGGACCCAGAAGTATCTCGACGTACGTGAAAATAATGAGAATCGACATTCTTTTCGAGGTATGTATCTAATTTTCAGACGCCAGCAATTCTAAAGTAAGGCTATATTATAGTGATAAATGTTTGAAAAGTACGACCAGTATTCAAATCCTACAATGATCACTAGCAAATGTTCAAGAACCAATCAAGAACAAACGCATTCAAAAATTTTCTCTCGCGGAAAATTTACAGGAAACTAAGTACCTTTTCATGCGAACTTGAAATATATTGTTTTCAAGAGATGTCGCATCGCCATCATCGTTCTGCAGTGGTTGGTGAAAGAATTCACCCTAGCAGAATTTTAATAGATAAAAAAACTGATCAGTCCACAAGACGAACAGATCGCCATCAGCAAGGTGAGAATTTGAGTACTGAACGAAGATCGCTCAGCTGGATCAGTAAAATGTTTCGGTGTCAAAACACTCGTCAGACAGTTGTGATTTCGGAAGTAAAATCAAAGATTAAACCTCTAGTGGGGGCAAATAGGTCAGAAGGTGGGAGGATGTTATTAATCCCGTAAAACGGGTCTGCAGTTAACTGTGACGATGGGTAATTTTCATCAGTTCTTCAGTATTCTCTAAAACACGGTATGTGAGAATATGAAAGTGGCTCTCGAGGTATACATTGAAATTGTGAGTGTCGATATAAAAGTGCAAAAACGAATGTCTTCTGTGTTAAGTTTACATATAAGTCTTTTATTATAATAAAAGTGAAAATAGAGGTACGCAAACTCTTTTTTTTGCATGAAATGCGTTGAAAACACTGTTTATTTATATGTTTTTTTATATGCACAACATTTTCTACGATCGTTTTTATGGGACTTTGAAGACGACGAGTTTTGTAGCCAAAAAGCGCCAATTTGCGCGAAGTATACGTTACAGATTTATTAATCAAAAGTAATTGAAACTTGCTTGATTTCAATATCGTTCAACTGCGCATTTTCCTGCGAACATTGTAGTACCAACTTGCTTGTACTTGCTTCAAGATGAAGCTGTCGTGTGAACAAATTATCTTGCTACTCTTGAATGGACGACGCGCATGGGAAACTGCCAGTAAAGCGGCGTACAGAATTAATGGAACTTCGAACGGGCCTCATTTTAGAGCAAGTTCAGGGAAGTAGCATATCAAAACGCTTCCATGAAAATTCACACTTGGACGATACGAAAGCCATGCAAGTTTATGGCAGAGGTCATAATGAAATTAATCAAAACGGCTCGAACCTTCAATTTTTCTGATGATAAAGCTCGATTTCATGCTGCGAAATTGATGTAAACGTCATAACGGAGCTGAGGTAGGAGGTTTCTGGAGGTTTTACCTTACCCGCCTTACTCTCACGACATTGTACCATCGCTTACCACTTAAAATTATCAAATCCAAATACAAAATAACGAACTAAAAAATGGCGCTTTTTGGGTGCGCAAGTCTTCGTCTTCAAAATCCTACAGAAACCATCATGTAGAATATTTCCTGGGCAAAAATCATATGATTGAATAGAGTTTATAACGCACTTCCAGACAAAAAAAAAGGATTTACATATCTGGATTCATACTATTATTACAGTAGAAAAACGGAGGCGTCATATGTACCCTAATGGTAGAGAGCCTTTTGCTGATTTGTTATTTATATCAGTTGGAATTTCAGAATATATTTCATAATTATTATTTAACGACGCAAATGTTTTTGCACAGCACTCCACATTATTGGGTATATTATTATTTGGGACAACATGTCACATGGTCTGTTATGGGTTCATGAAATCTTGTGGTTATTCACTTGACGGCGATTGTGTAAATCTTTCGTCGTTGCCCACCCCTTCATAGAAAGATTTGAAGGGCCTCCGAGAGGACTGACTAAAGACGAAGTGCCTGTCTGACGTGGCTACATGGTCGAAACAGGTGTATAGGGCTGCTCAAGCTGTACATCATCCTATAATAAACCATATGAT
Organism: Parelaphostrongylus tenuis; assembly: GCA_019055375.1. Classification (NCBI taxonomy): domain Eukaryota; kingdom Metazoa; phylum Nematoda; class Chromadorea; order Rhabditida; family Metastrongylidae; genus Parelaphostrongylus; species Parelaphostrongylus tenuis. Next base: position 1,096 of record JAHQIW010004039.1, on the reverse strand, counting down.
ATGTCCACTCAAGTGATAATTATGACATATATTGAAATTTGTGCGTGGTTTCAATAGAACACTCAAAATAAACGGTATAATATTTCAAAAATACCAGCCAAGGTCTACCGAGTGTCGAAAATTGCAGATCTTGTGATTGTTCACTTGACGGCGATTGCGTAAACCGTTCGTTGCCGCCTACCTCTTTACAGGGGAATTAGGGATCCTGAGAGGATGGCTGATGACAAAGGACCTGCCCGATTGACGAGGCTGAAAGCCCGAAATACGTGTATTGGGATGTACAAGAGCTCATAACAGACCACATGACATGTTGGCACAAAGATAATTATGAGATGTTTATTGAGAGTCAAGATATGCTTGTCAAGAATCGCCAGATGTGGTTTTTTCCTGGTTATGTGTAAGGATTTATTAAGAGAAATCTCATACCTAACCAAACCTGATAAAGTTTGGTGACTGATAGCTAACATAGAGATGTTGAAGAATCTGTGGTTGGGCAAATGTGCCTCGGTTGTGTAGTGGTTGAGCACGCGTCCTCGGATGGGATGAAACACGGATTCGATTCTCGGCTGAGGCTATGTTTTGCTCACCACTCAAATCTCTTGGATTGTAATGATTATGTTAATAAATGAGAAGTGACCGTTCTTTGATATTGTGCACAATTACCTTCCAATGCTTTTGAATCGTAGCAATAGTATTTAAGGGGAAACTGTTCGAAGAAGTCCTACTGACGGAAGAGTGAGCTCCCGATCACCTTCACGTAGTCCAAGGCGGAAACATAGAAGAGAAAGTGTGTCTTTATTCAGAAGAAATGTTGGCAATGTGGATTCTTCAAAGTACAATAAGCAATAAAAGATGTTATGCGCTGAATGTTTTGTGATTAGAAGATTTTGTTCTTAAAACTCCTCACCTCGTGTGATGTAATAAAATGCAGAGAACATCGAAGCAGATTGCCACTGAATTGTATTCCTTGTTAGGGGAACTTTCAAGCTAAGTTTTAAGATCTCAATTTTGCTCCGTTACTTCACTTTTAATTTGCATGAAAAGTAGACGTCAGATAACTTCTATTGAGCTCTATTGTGATGCCAGCTGCTATGCA